>JBBDGP010002490.1:775000-931764 GCA_037952835.1 Lithobates septentrionalis
GGGCGTGTGGATTTAGAATTAGCCGGAGTTGGTGAGTGCAGTAATATGGAGATAGCAGAAGTGAGGGTGATAGATACTTAAGGTGTGGGGTGGAGAATAGGTGTGCAGGAGAGTTAGTTTAAGGATAGAAGACACAGCTATCAGAAGGAGTGGTAGACATTGCATTTTAGAAGGGGGAGGAAGAGCTGAAAGTGTAAACAAGGTCACCTGTATTGTATTTTTCAAGGTTTTTTTCTACCTTTCCTTCAGTTCACAGATGGAAGTTGGAGATACTACATAAAGACACTTCTAACAGCTGGAGGCAATGCAGATTAACAACAACATATGGAACTTTGTATTACAAAAAAACAAAAAACAATCTGCTTTAAAACAACAAGGATGTCTTTTCCACTAATATTAAGTTTAGGACCACAATGGTGGCTTTAACAGTCTCTGTTCTCATTTTTAATTTGTTCTAAAAAATATTATTTAAAGTCTTTCTTTATATATGACTTGATCATGAATGTCACTCTCAGTTGATAAACTGAATAGATGAAAGATCTACTAGTCACTGCCAATCCTGAAGAAACCACTGTGATATTTCTGTCCAGCTTGGATGATGACAATAAACAGTCACAGTGAACAGGTTGCTCTTTTTTTCCAAAGAGCAGCCTTTCCCAACCTTTTTTGAAGTATTACTAAACCCTTGGGGTTTTTTTTACAATAAAATAACAAAAATGATTTACTTATCTGTGCAATAATTTTCCACAAAGCAGCCCGGATCCTCCTCTTCTCGGGTCCCACACCAGCGCTCCTGGTCCCTCCCTCCTGCCGGGTGCCCCCAGAGCAAGCAGCTTACTCTGAGGGCACCCAAGCAGGCACCCTGCCCTCTCTGTCTCCTGGCCGTGTTTAACAGCAGCAAGAGCCAATGGCTCCCGCTGCAGCCAAAAGCCAATCAGGAGTGAGAGTCCCCAGAGAGCCAAGGTTCTCGTGGATATCGCTGGATTGAGAGGGGGTTTAGGTAAGTTATAGGGGGGCTGGGGGGGGGGGAGCTTCTGCACACAGAAGGTTTTTTATCTTCATGCGTAGAATTCATGAAGGTAAAAACCTTCTGCTTTTACAACCACCATAAGTTTCTGTTCTCAGGGAGCCCCTGCTAATAGTTAATATATCTACAGCTCACAGTACATAAGTGATGATGGTCACTTAAAAAATATGGTCCTTACATTTGTGTTTCTTAGGAAGAATGCCCCCTTTACAGATAGCTAAAAAGATCATTGGTGTCATTGGTTACTATCTGAAAGTCAGATGATGCTTATTGCTCAAGGAACAACTAGCAAGCTCAGGAGGAACCCTAAGGTTCTACAGAACCCTGGTTGAGAAACAGTGCTATAGAGGAAAGGGAATAATCTTTCCACTAATGCAGAAATGTTGCAAAATCCACAAAAGCTATAATAAACTCTGCTGTCTGCTAAATATCACAGTAAAATAAGGTAAAATAAATAAATGTTTATTGGGTTCTTTAAATAGAGGGGAGGGGAGTGAGCTAAAGCTGGTATATTAATACTAAATGTTTGGGTGAAAAGACTTTCTACTTTTAAAAAGAGATCAAAGATATAGAGGGCAAAGATGCAAATTATGTTAAAGTGAATGTAAACCCGAATTTTTTTTTTTTATGTCATAATGTAGAGTATAAGATTTCCTATCATTTGAGCCCAGTCTTGCCACAAAGAGTTAATCCAGCTCTGAGCAATCCTCTTTTATTGTTCAGTGAGATAAAACTTGACAAACAGAGAAAAACTTTATCAAATCCTCCCCCTTGCTGTGAGTGACAGGTGATTTACATATCTCATGCACTAGCCTAAGACATGCATTATTTTTTAATCCCCTCCCCCACTCCTTTCTTCGACAGCTCTGCAAGGATTGGCTGTTCCACACCTCAGCATGATTTGGCATGCTGAAGTCATGTGGCTACTTTCCTGTCTTTTCACTGGATGTTAGAGATCATAGCGGAAGTTCAGTGTAAGAAATACAAAGGAGAAAATGCATATTGACAAGGGGAGTGTAGAGGTGGGCGGGGAGTCTACTGACATCACGACTCCACCCACCGATCTCCAGACAACAGACCCACCCACAGAATCTGCCATTTTTCGGGTATCATAACAGACAGAGGGGAGACATTTGACAGGTAAAGATACATGCAGGAGGCATGTATATCCTTATAGATAACCCCTATGGCAGTAGTTTAGAAAGGGTGACATTGGGTTTACATCCACTTTAATACACTGGCTTCATCTTACTCCATCAACTGAAACATTTCCAGGAGGTTGCTTTTTTTAATTAACAGAACAGTCATACTAAATTGCCCATAGTCTATATACATAAAATGCTAAAAAGGTGATATAAGATGATAATTTAAAGCTCAGTAATGTTCATTGCTAATCCACATCCATATTTATCAGTCACAGATCTAGTTTATACAAGAGAACATTAATCATTTGCATTCTGAGAAAACTCAGAAAGAACTTTTTCTTATAGCCGAATTACATACAAAGGTGACAGCTGTATCAAAGCAACAATAATAAAACCACAAGCAATGATCCTTTTCATTCTTTCAGAATTACAGCAAGTCCCAGATGACATTTCTTTAGACATCATAAAACTAGATCTTTCCAGCAATAAAATCAAACGACTACAATCAAAAGAGTTTGTAGATGTTCCAAACCTGGAGGTATTAAACCTAAGCAATAATGGACTGGAATCCATAGATCAAGGTAAGAATATCTGTAACCTAAATCATTATGAGATGAAGCAAAATTAAAAAATGATGCGATCAGCTCATACACAAGAAAGTTGTATATGGCAGACCACAGATTTAGAATACGGCTACACTGGTAATAAACACTCTTTGACACTGAGAAATTTCAAGAGACATTTAGGTAAGATAATAAATATACTTACCTTTTTAGCACTCCCCCACTGCTGCTTCCTCCATTGCAGCCAACACTAACATCCCCAGTGTCAGCTGCTGCCAGAGTGTAGGAGGAGCAGTGACACTACTTCCTCAGTCATGTGACAGTGTTCAGGCCTAGACCTAAGCACAGTCACATGGGAGAAGGTGACATGCTTCTCGATACTTAGAAGTACTGTAAAAAATTTTTTGCTAGCTGAAGCAGCAGCTGGGGTGATGGGCGAATGCTGGCAAGCTGAGTATCGGTGGGTCATGGGAGCCACCTTGCACAGACATTTTTCCCTGAATGCGCAAGGAGAGAGTGTCTCTTTTACTGCTTCTCAGCATCAGTTCATCTGAAGCACACTAAAATAAATGTGATGCTAATAAGATGACGTTCAACTAGTAGTTAAATCTCTCAGCATCAAATAGCTTTTATCATCAGTGCACCCCTAGCCTTAATGGATCCTCCATCTCACCATCAGGTGCAGGTAGGTTCTCCTCAAAGTGAAGATTCTGGAAATTCCTGGCATTCAGTAAAGCACTTGATGGTGTGGCTGGGTTTGCAGGTCAGCTCCCAAACTGCAGCCTTAATGATTACTTCACTGGCCACAGCTGACAGGCAGGACCAGGTTGAGTATTAAATCAATGGCCAAAGTAATAGTAACGTTTAAGCCAGGTCTACAACCTTCTTTGTAGAATGTATCATTCGATGGATTGCAATTTATAATTATACTGCTCTTTGCTTATATTTTGGCAGCTGCATTTTCTGGCCTCATGAATCTCCAAGAATTGGATCTATCAGAAAACAACCTTTCTAACTTCCAGTATGGAGTCTTGGAAGATCTGTATTTTTTGAAAAAGCTGTGGCTTAGAGACAACCCCTGGAAGTGTGACTACCACATACATTACTTGTTCTATTGGTTAAGGCATCACCACAATGTTAACTACAATGGTTTGGAATGCAAGGCCCCAGAAGAGTACAAAGGATGGTTTGTTGGGAAGTATGTCAGGAGTTATTATGAAGAATGCCCTAATGATAGATACCAAGTACATATTGGAGTTGATGATGATGAATGGGAGCAAACTGAAGGTGCTAAAAAGAACTCAAAACAAATTGATTCTTCAGCAAAACAGGGTGTCCTACTAACAGTGCTTAATTAAATCACTGGCTACATTTATGTTAAAAACCATTCCTTTTTTTTTAACAAAATGATTTTTATACATTGTCATTAAAATATTGGAGATATTTTTCTTCATACAGAGTCCAGTGTTGTACAGAATTCCTTTTTTGGCATCTGATCTAGATTTATAGATTTACACACGTTTGAACTGGAATTGGTCCAAAAACTAGGCAAACTCGAAAATGGAAATTGCCCAAATGGGAAATGGTTGGATAAAACTGGATGATTCTTAAATCGTTCTCATATAACATTTCGGTTTGAATTTAAACACATTGGTTCATTTATAAAGATGTTGCACACTGGACCAGGTTTCCAACTTCTTGCCTAAATCTACAATGTTCTACAGACTGGCAAATGAAGAGTGTGATTGAGTGTTGAAAAAAAAATGGCAGGCTGGAAAAAAAAATGGCAACATTATACAAAGGAAAAAAGAAACTGTTGTATTACAAGCAATTTAGCTTACTACAGTTATAATCTTGTAAAAAAAAATTGCTGAATTGTAAAAAAATATGTCAAGAACAGTAAAAAATATAGTGGAATTTAAGTGATGAACCAGTGGATGAAAAGGTTGAACTAGCTCTTCCAGCTTTTATAAATAGATCAAACAGTGAAATTAAAAAAATTTATTGAAAAACAGTGAATTGTCCTTTTCAATCCTTCATAAACAGGAAATTAGATATGCTATCTTAAAAAAAAACGAAATATTTTGGAACTGGGCTTGAGTTTCTGATGTGATGATGTAAGCAGGCTTTTTTAACATAACTAATTCTGAGTTCCTATACTTTCAATGAAAAATGATTAGTGCATCAAATCTAAAACAGAATACCTAAATGTATAACTCTTACTCCAATCTTAGGAGTTTGGTTTTTGATGTAGTTATAAATAGTAAGTAAAAATTCTTTTGTGATGTAAGTACATACAACAATACGCCCAGTGTACTGCAGAGGTTGCGCCAGATTGTGTATGATACATGTCATGAAGTATTTTGCTATAATCATATTGATATGATATTGTGAACATTTTTTTTTTACCATTTAAAGATTTCTATTGAATTTTTCAGACATATAGCAAAAATAGTACATTAACAATTTGGTTTGATAATTTCACACTAAAACAAATATAAGACTTCTATATGTTAACGGAGTACATTACTAGTATCTTCTTTTCTATATTATTTGAAGCCAATAGTGTGTTATTCTTTAGTGATAAAATAATCCCTGTTTACCCCAAAGGGGAACGCTCTGTAAACAAGGGAAGGTTGCTGAACTTTAAGAAAGGAGGAAAGGAAAGGAAAGAAAAAGGAAGTTACCATATGAGTTTTAAAGCTTTGGCTGAAATTATGCTGGAAAAGCAAGTTTAGTAGTTCTTGGTATCTTTCAAAAAATGTGAAGCTCTAGGATGTAATGTCCACGCATGCCAAACTTTTGTAAATTTAGCTATGGAACCATTTTTGTGTGCTAACATTAGTTCAAAATGGGCTTGAGAATTAAGTCTTAAAATGACATCCGACAGATTAGGAGCTAAAGTGAATTTACGTAATTTAGTTATGGTGAGTCTCGAGACTAACAAGATATTGTTATAGTCCTATAATTAATCACTTAATCACTCCGCCGATATACGTCAGCAAAGAGGCACTGGTGCACAAAACGATGTACCCGTACGTCATTGCGTCATCGGCGGCTAGCGGGCAGGAGTGTGCCCGCGGGTCCCACGGACTTGATGTCCGCCGGTGGCCCGCGATCGTGACACGGAGAGGCAGAGCGGGGAGATGCCTATGTAAACAACGCATTTCCCTGTTCTGCCTAGCAACATGACAGGGATCTACTGCTCCCAGTGATCAGGAGCAATGATCTCTATCATGTTCTAGTGAGCCCATCCCCCCTACAGTTAGAACACACTGAGGGAACACACTTAACCCACTAGTGTTGAACCCCTTACCTGCCAGTGACATTTACACAGTAATCAGTGCATTTTTATAGCACTGATCGCTGTATAAATGCCAATGGGGCCAAAATTGTGTCGAAAGTGTCCGATCTGTCCACCGCAATGTCGCAGTCATGATAAAAATCGCAGATCCCTGCCATTACTAATACAAAAAAAGAATAATAAAAATGCCATAAATCTATCCCCTATTTTGTAGAGGCGATAACTTTTGCGGAAAACCAATCAATATATGCATATTGCGATTTTTTTTTTACCAAAAATATGTAGAAGAATACATATTGGCCTAAACTGAGGAAGAAATTAGTTTTTTTTATATATACCCGTATATACTCGAGTATAAGTCGTTCCGAGTATAAGTCGAGGCCCTAATTTACCACAAAAAAATGGGAAAAACTTATTGACCCGAGTATAAGACGAGGGTGAGAAATGCACAGCTACTGTAAGTGGAACAGAGGGTCAATAATGCCCATTTGCAGCCTCACTGTGCCCATTTGCATGCCTCACTGTGCCCATTTGCAGCCATAGGTCCCCCGAACTTCAAACTCGGTAGTTAAGTGTTCCTAGATGCCCCCTAGCTGCAGCCAAAATTTGGGGTCTCTGAACCCAGTGTCCCGAAATGACATTGCTACAGATAGACACAGTTGACCGAATTTGGGGCCCCGTATCTCGGGGCACCTTAGTGCTAGGAACCCCAAATTTGGTGTGCAAACCCAGTGGAACTAGCACCATAAAATATCCAAAGCTGGGATTTCTAGAACCAAGTGGCCCCGAGATACAGGACCCCAAAAATTGGTTCAGAAAATGTCAAGCACTTTTCTGCAGCAGAGAATGACATTTTCCGCACCTATTTTGGGGCCCCATATCTCGGGGTCACTTGGTGCTAGGAACCCCAGCTTTGGATATGTTATGGTACCAGGTCCACTGGGTTGGCACACCAAATTTGGGGTTCCTGGCCCTAAGTGACCCTGAGATACAGGGCTCTAAAGTCGGTTCAGAAAATGTCAAGCACTTTTCTGCAGCAGAGAATGACATTTTCCGAACCGATTTTGGGGCCCCGTATCTCAGGGCCACTTAGTGCTAGGAACTTCAGCTTTGGATATGTTGTAGTACCAGGTCCATTGGGTTTGCACACCAAATTTGGGGTTTCTAGCCCTAAGTGGCCCTGACATACGGGGCCCCAAAGTCGGTTCGGAAAATGAATTTTTTTGCTGCAGAAAAGTGCTTGACTCGAGTATAAGTCGAGGGGGGCACTTTCAGCACAAAAAAAGGTGCTGAAAAATTCGACTTATACTCGAGTATATACGGTATATATATTTTTTGGGGATATTTATTATAGCAAAAAGTAAAAAATATTGCTTTTATTTCAAAATTGTCACTCTTTTTTTTTTTTATAGCGCAAAAAATAAAAACCGCAGAGGTGATCAAATACCACCAAAAGAAAGCTCTATTTGTGGGGAAAAAAAGGATTTAAATTTTGTTTGGGTACAACGTCGCACAACCACGCAATTGTCAGTTAAAGTGACGCAGTGCTGTATCGCAAAAAAGGGCTTGGTCACGAAGGGGGTAAATCCTTCTGGGGCTGAAGTGGTTAAGTGGGTATAAATCTAAGTTTAACCCTAGTAAGGCCATTACTGGTGTGAGTGCTGTTAGATTACCGGTAAGAGATGCAATAAAAGAGGAAACTGTCTTCCAAAAGCTCGACAAAGCTTTACATCCCCAAAGTGTATGCAATAAATTACCTATATGGGTGTTACATCTCCAGCATAGGGAGGATGAAGATGGGAATATTTTGGAAAGTCTGTATGGGGTCTAATACCAACAGTTTAATGTTTTTTGGGAGTTTTCCCGGTGTCCAATGCATGAATATGCTGAGCTATTAATCCTTATAGCTTGGCACCATGATTCCCATGAGAAAGATTGAGAGAGATCATTCTCCCATTTAATCATATTAAACATTTTGTTTTTTGGGGGGGAAAGAGGAGAGGAGTTTATAAAACAAGGAGATGCCTTTTTTATTTTTGACTTTGCTAGAGGTGTGTTTTAATAAACCATGTTCTTGAAGACAACACCCACCTTTTACTACATCCTCAAATCACTGCCGCACACTTTGGGATGTATTTTTTAGTAATTTGCAGAGCTTTTTGTATTGCAAATGTGTATGTACATTAGTTCTGTGCAAATGCTGGCAAAATCGATGCCGCTGAGGATCAGAAGAAATAAATACTTTTTACTATAATCATCAGTTCTATATAGTGGCCATAATGCAGTATTGCACATTGCCGATTTTGCTGGCATTCACAAAGAACTAATGCATATGTCGTTTTGCAGGACGAATAGCTCTTCAAATTTTTTTAGAAATACACTCAATTGAGTATTGAACTTCCTTTAACACACAGGAAGCTGTCCCTACAATGAAAGGGCAAGTTGGTTGTATTTGCTGCCCAGGCCAAAACTTCTCAATTCACCGCTGCGTGAAAGTAAAGCATTACATATCATTTATTTTAGGTTTTCATCAACATTTACAGTATTTTATTAATTAAGGAAAAAACCCTTTCCTGCACTGAATGAACCAATCAAGACTGTAAGAAATTGTTAGGACTCATTTACAGTTGTGATTGGGGTTGGTAAAAAGGCAGGGGTAAACTGCAATTTTAACGCCACACACTGCTCCCCCTTAAGATGCAAAGGCAGCGGTGGGGTGGTGTTCATTTGCAGCGACCATGATGCTTTGTATCAGAAATGATTTCCATTATCTTATTTGGCGGGCAGTATGTAACTCACTTGCAAGGGTTCAGGGTTAATATAGGTGGTGAGGAGACAACATAACGCTTCCCCACTGCCTGTCAAATAACCTCTGAAGAGCAATACAAATGATCTTCAGAGGGCAATTGAGTGTAACAGTAGCTCTATGTGTTTAGCAGTCGAAACGTGCCTGTCTATAGCCAATATAACTAATGACATCAAAAGATGGTCCAGTGTCTCGCCAGGAACAGTGATCCTCTATTGTGCCAGGATCCACCACTGTTTCTTCCTGAATGTATCTGATAGACACAGGTGCTGCAGTCAACACATTCCTTCTCTCCTCTCACAGAGAGAAGGAAAAATCAGTTTTATTGCACAAACATTTCATGTGTTTGAAAATCTCCATGCGCAACACTGAGCAGAAATACTCCTTATTACTTAGCCCTTAATGCCCCAGTCTTTACCCATGCATTATATTGGGCATTGGATTGTGGCAGAAACAAGCCCTATTACAGCCACCCTTAGGTGAGTATGCAGGTAATTGAGTAATGCAGTTTATCTTCAGGAGTAAGAATTAACTGGGTTTAGTCTAAACTTGTTTCAAACCCAGTTTGGCGGAAACTCTCACATGTTTTGAGTCTTCACTGGTCCAATCAGTTGTGACCGGAGAATTCCTCACTCTGCAGCTGCAAGAACACAAAGAGGTAGGGATGCCCATGACGTTATTGACCTAATATGGTCACGTGGCCATATTAGGCCAATTACATTGACCAAATAAAGCTATGTGGCCATATTAGGTCAATTGCATCAAGTACATCCCTGCCCCTTTGTGTATGCACAGCTTCCGGGCTGCTGCTGACTGGGCTAGTGAGGATGCAACCATGTGACAGTTTCCCATGAGTTCTGCCAAACTGGGTTCAGAGGCAATATTTGTTCAGGAAGTGATATTGGAAGACCATTGGTCTGTCAAAGCCATAAAACATAGGCAAAACTGTGCAACTATATAGATATCATCTTAATGATGAGTGCTGGTCAATAACATTGTGAACATGTCAATGTCTATTTTTTTTTTTCAGGGTAATTTTCAAAAGATACCAAATCTATATCAAGATGAGAATGCATAAAAATCCATAGAAAGGTTAATTTGGCACAAATTGCATTGACTAAACTGGAAAGTGTTAGCCAGTCTAATAAGTACAATTAAGAAAAAGGACACAAGTTACTATCTCCTACTATTAACAGTTCCTGACAATCAAACACTGCTTTGTGTACCATGTATAATTGTTGATGCTCTTCTTTATAGATGTTTGCATTATGATTTCCACAAATCTCAATTGTGACATTTTCCAAAGGCCTTTAAGTGAAGCACAATAATTCAATACACATTATGTGAAAGAAGTTAAAATACAAACATTGTATTATTTAAAGAAAATGTACTTCATTATAATAAATGTATATATGGCATTGAGGTGTGTATATAGGATTCTGTGCTTTGTAACATATTTTGTAATCATGCAATAAATCAACCACAATAAAGTATACCAGTTTCATGCTAATCGAGGCACACTTTGCTAATTAAGTATTAAAGAACATTTTGAGATATATAGTGTTTGACTTTAAAATGGTCTTTATAAATTATTAGCATAGCCACCCATATTGCATTTTTATGTATTAAATATACTTTTTTTACTTGTTCAATAATTTTTTTATTGGAGTTTTACGGAATGGTTGACAAAAGCATAAGAGAGATGCAATGAGTTTCATATACATGGCAATTGGTAACATAAGGAAGATTTAAATGACAAATCAGTTTGCATCAAAACAATTTAACAACTGAGCAATGGCAAAGTGCAACTAGCAAGAAACACAGTATGAGCATCATCCATCATAGTTATAGTATAAGGGCAGTAGGTAGCACTAAGGTTAAACAGTAACCAGAAGTGCCATACCTTTGCCTTTTCAGAATCTAGCCTCCATGCACCTGCCCTTTATACCTTCTGCAGTTAACTTTTTGGTTTAGTAACAATGTCAGTTTAATTTCTTCTGTGTGTAAAAGATATGCTTGCCTTGAAATAGAGATTATGGTGAGAGAGCTATGTGCATGTGTCTCACATGCTCATAAAGCCCACCAGGCCCTAAAACTTCACTTTTATTATAACGAAATTAAAAAATGAAATACAAAAAATTGGTGACATAAATTATTGTGTAGTAACTCCTATAGGTGTATGCTGGGAAATACGGAGTTGATACTGGACTGTAAAGTATTTCCTAAAGAGGTAACTACCTCCAACTTATCTTGACTCATCTTAAGGGTCCAAACTGACTCTGTACTCAAACTCTGCCTCGAAAAAAGTTTCTAAATTCAAATTCCAGTACACCCCAACAAATCACAATAAAAGCACTAAATACATGAAAAACTTAACATGTTTCACCCTAAATAAAGGCTTAGCTTTTCCTCAGGTCAAATCATGTTAAGCGAATAAACACATGTAATAATATTAGGCCATTTTCTGGCCTTTATTTATAACTGCTCTTAGATTAGCTCAATTACATCATAGTGTATGTTATGTTCTTGTGTCCGCATCATCATGCATGCGCACACTCGGGCATAATGACATCATCACACCACATGTGTGCATTGCAGTACCATCTCCTTATACAGTAGTAAAATACTGGGTTGTGCATTACCACAACTCACCACTAGGAGGGAACTTGTATATCATTTCACCTCTAACTATCAAAGGGGCCATCTTGTGGATATTATTTACACTGCTTTTAATCCCTGTGTCACGTACCTTTCAGCGGAGTCCGAAATGACGAGGGTGGCCTCTTGCACGGTCCCGGTCCTAGCACCCCTGGAGGTTGCTAGGGCGGCGAAAGGGTGCAGGTGCCTGCTGGCAGGATCAGGAACACCAGAGCCTTCGTGGAGGAGGTGGGATGCTGATCACAGGATTGGTTTAGGAAAAGTCCAACAGGAACACTTGCAGAGTCAGGGGCAGGCAGGAGTTGGCAATGTGCTGGCAGTAAGGTACACAATCGGCAGGCAGGCTCGTAGTCGGGGACTGGCGGTGGTTGGCAACAGGCTGGAAGGAAAGTACGAGATCAGGAGACAGAGCCGTAGTCAGAAGTCCAAGCCGGGGTCGGTACAGGAAGCAGAGGCAGGTAGAGATGCAGGGGTAATCCGAGAAAGTAGTCATGGAAGCCAGAAGTTCAGGATCAAGGTAATCAAACAAGACAGCAGCAAGGATACAGGAACGAGCTGAGACAATCCAGCACTGACACTAGTACACTGTTTATTTAAATAGGGCGCCTTGCGCCGTGATTCATTGGCGTGCGAACGTGCCCGCGCTGACGTGCACTCGTGCGTGCCTGATCTGGGGCTCGCTCGTTCTTGCCGTACGTTTGAGCGAAGACTGCTGGCTGGCGCACGGGAACGAGCATTTGTTGTAATGGTTCTCTGACATTCTGCATTTCCACAATATACGCATAATATACATTTTTTGTTCATTATGCCACCATCTTTTCACATTATATATTAAAAACCTCTCCGGATTGACGAGTAGGTACAGTCAGCTGTACCAAATCTCCTGCTCTTCTTCAGAAAATTATACTATGATGAGCAGTCATGGCTTGCACACAAAAATTGTCCAGTTGGGATACCCCTTTTAGGGGATTTGGGGGTATGGCTGGTCCAATGCAATAACTTGTTAATAGATGTTGGTTTTCAGTATATTGTAATTTCAATTTTCCCTCCTTTACCCCTGCTGATCTTTTCTTTGAATCACTTTGGATTTATCTAGTGAAGTACATAGTATTGGAGTTAAGTACTTCCACAAACTTTTGCAACGCCGGACTGCTGCCAGTCCATAGTATGAACAAGTCATCTATGAACCTTGCCCAAAGAAAGAACTTGTGTGTTCCTGCTTTTCATCCATAATTACAATCATGTTCTCCCACTAACCCAAAAACAGATTGGCATATGGCGGGATACACACCGTACCCATTGCTATGCTGACAACCTGCTGGTATGTAGTACAATTAAACAAAAAATAGTTGTGTACAAGAATAAACTGTAATAGTTCAAGAACACAGCTAGTATGTTTCTGAAAATCCCTCCTTCTAGTTTGTAAAAAATATGCACAAGCATTTATCCCTAGATGAGGTTGGATATTGCTATAAAGTAGTTCTACATCTAGACTGGCAAAATGTGTGTCTTGAGTGATGGTTAAGAACATAACATTCGTGATGATGTTATCCTGCCAATCTCAGCGCAATTATGAATGAAGGTCAGAAAATGACGTCCACCTTTATTACATGTGTTTGATCACATTTTATTACTTCACAATACTTTTTCAGTCCTAATGAAGCCCTTTATCTAGGGCAAAACATGTTGAGTTTTAGGGTTTGGGGTTTTTCATGTATTTAGTGCTTTGTTTGTAAATTTATCGGGGTGTGCTTGGATGTGAATTAAGAATTGTTCTTCAGGTAGAGAGTGAGTACAGAGTCAGTTTGGACCCTTAAGATGAGTCAAGATTGGCTAGAGGTAGTTACCTCTTTAGGAAATACTTAACAGTCCGCTCTCAATGTCATATTTCCCAGCATACACCTGTAAGAGTTACTACACAATTATTTATTTCACCAATTTTTGTGTTTTCATTTTAATTTTGTAATAATAAAAGTGAAGTTTTAGAGTCCAGTGAGCTTTACATGTGGTTAGATACCATCTATCTTTATTATTATTTTGACAATTCAGGCACGTTGTTATAGTTTTTGCTTCTTACCTATGCCTTTAAATGTAGACCAGAGAAGAGAAGAACATCTGCGGAGATTTAAACGTATAACATAGGGGCGACACTTGCGTAAGATATTCACCACAAATCTGTCTTTAATACGGTGCCTTACTGAGGAAAAATCAATCTAGATAAAGTAAAAGACAACAAACGAATGTGAAAAAAGATTTTGCAAGTAAAAACGCAACTAAATAAAGACAGTGAAAGGAAGTAGATAAAAGTATTACCATTAACATTACTTGGGGCACCCACGACCATTACAATGCCCACCAGCCTTTACTATGAATGGAGTCTTTCCCATAACCAAACGGTCAGTATTTATCCCTGTAACATCATAATATCTGCTCTGACCCACTCATATTTGGTATTATGGACAATTTTATTATTACGTTTCTCAGGTTACCTTACCAAGTTTAAAATAAAGGGTACGCCTTAAGATCCCTGACCCTAAACCTTTACCTGCCCTAACACTCAATTCTACATTCACCAGAACCATATGTTTAGACCACTCAAATTAACCCTTAACACTTAAAGCGGTAATAAACCCAAAAATAGAAGTGTAATATATTGCAGCTTATCAATCCTTAGATGCGGTGGCTGCATTTGTTTTCCTTTTTAGTTTTCCTTCATTTAACCTTATGATCCGGACCTGAACACACTTCCTCTCCTAGAATGTCTGCATTCTGGATTAAGTAGTAAAGCAGACACCTCTGGACAGCAGCATTGTCATTCTGGGGGAGGGTAGTGTTGGGCTAGCAGATTTAGATGGCCTTGACAAACAAATTGAAGCCAAATTATTTTTTTCCCTTTTGGGATAAAGGTTTTACATAACTGAATAAATGCTGGCCATTGTAAGCAACCCTGTCACTGTTAACTACTTCCCATCCGGGCCAAATCTGACACTTCATTGCTACATGTAAATATCTACTTTTCTAGAAAATTACTTAGAACCTCCAAACATTATGTATTTTTTTTTTTTAGCAGAGACCCTATAGAATAAAATGGTGGTCATTTGCGCAGCGGTTTTTCAAACGCAATTTTTTTGAAAAAAAAACACTCATGAATAAAACAAAAAAAAACCCACTAAAGTTAGCCCATATTTTTTATATAACGTGAAAGATGATGTTACGCCGAGTAAATAGATACCTAACATGTCACCCTTCAAAATTGCATCTGCCCATGGAAGGGTGGCAAACTACAGTGCTTAAAATTCTCCATAAGTGACGCTTTAAATGCCTTTACAGGTTACCAGTTGCACAGGGGGTCTGGTGCTAGAATTATTGCTCTTCAATCTGATGTTCGCGACAATACCTCACATGTGTGGAGCGATTACCGCTAACATACGCATTCGCAATTGCGCGCAATCATGGTGGGATGGGGGCACTTTAAATTTTTTTCTTTTATTTTATACCAAAAAAATTTTTATTAAACTTTTTTTTTTGTTTGTACTAACTTTATTGCTAGCACAAGGGATAAACATCCCTTGTGACAGCATGGGCCGTGACAGGTCCTCTTTATGGGGGGATTTGGGGTCTCTCCTCTAGCCTCCCACGCAGCCGATCAGACACAGATCAGTCTGATCGGCTGCTCCCCTGGCCACTAATGGGCAGGTAAACAAAGAGGCAGAACCAGAAGTGACGAACAACGTCAGTTCCTCTCTCTCTGTACAGGGCAGCCATCGCTGCATCGCTCCCGGACTCTGCGATGGGACCAGAGAGCCAGAGAGAGGCAGCAGCAGTGGCCATAGGATGGGGGGTGGGACCCCTTTCCGCCACCCGCAGAAGTGATCCTAGTGGCTAATTAGCCACTAGGATCACTTCTGTGGGTGGCCATGGGATGGGGGGTGGGACCCCTTTCCGCCACCTTCAGAAGTGATCAAGTGGCTAGTTAGCCACTAGGATCACTTCTGCATTTCTCAGAATCGCTGGCTAATAAGACTGATACCGGGTGGGTGCAGGCATCATCCCAATATAACCACTGCAGCCTGAGGACATCCATAAGGGTGGGAAGTGGTTAAATGATTTGTCTCAACCCTCTAACTGCTACTTTGTATGGACAGGATAATCTGCTAAAAAAGAAGTTAAAAAATAACAGACTTACCGACTGGATCTCCAGATGAAAATAAATTCTTAGATGAAAATAAAGGAAAAAAAGCCTAAAAGGAGAAAACTAATGCAACCGTTACATCTAAGAATTGCTAAATTGCAATTTAATACATTTTCATTTTTGGGTTTAATACTGTTTTAACATAACTCTAATTCCCTGTACACACAGTCGGACATTGATCGGACATTCCGACAGCAAAATCCATGGATTTTTTCTGACGGATGTTGGCTCAAACTTGTCTTGCATACACACGGTCACACAAAGTTGTCGGAAAATCCGATCGTTCTGAACGCGGTGACGTAAAACACGTACGTCGGGACTATAAACGGGGCAGTAGCCAATAGCTTTCGTCTCTTAATTTATTCTAAGCATGCGTGGCACTTTGTGCGTCGGATTTGTGTACACACGATCGGAATTTCCGACAACGGATTTTGTTGTCGGAAAATTTTATAGCAAGCTCTCAAACTTTGTGTGCTGGAAATTCCGATGGAAAATGTGTGATGAAGCCCACACACGGTCGGAATTTCAGACAACAAGGTCCTATCACACATTTTCTGTCGGAAAATCCGACCGTGTGTACAGGGCATAACTCTAACCATTAAAATGAACTCTTAAAGTGATATTGAAGTCTTGTTTTTTTAGTTTAAAAATAACAAACTAGTCATACTTACTTGCTATGTGCAAAACCGCTGCACGGAGCAGGTAAGTATGACTTGTTTGTTATTTTTAAACTAAAAAAACAAGACTTCAATATCACTTTAAGAGTTCATTTTAATGGTTAGAGTTATGCCCAAATCCTCTTCTTCTCTGGTCCCTCGCTGGAGTACCTGGCCCCTCCCTCCAGCTGAGTGCCCCCACAGCAAGCAGCTTGCTATGGGGGCACCCGAGCCAAGCTGCTGCTCTGTGTGTCCATTCAGACACAGAGTCGCAGCTTGCCCTGCCCCCTTTCTCTCCTCATTGGCTCACTGGCTTTGAGTGACAGCAGCGGTAGCCAATGGCGCCCACTGCTATGTTTCAGCCAATCAGGAGGGAGAGTCTTGGCCAGTCGAGTCTCTCGTGCAACATTGCTGGATAGAGATGGGCTCAGGTAAGAATTAGGGGGGCTGCAGCACACAGAAGGTTTTTTATCTTATAGTATAGAATGCATTAAGATAAAAAAAACCTTCTGCCTTTATAACCACTTTAATCCTTATCTTATGATAAAGCAGGTGCAGGATTTGATGAGTACAGAATGAAGGACAAGATATAGCCACCTACAGAATGTGGCAGCACATGACAAGATGGCAAGGCCTACAACTTAAAATTTGGACACATGGTGGTTATGTGTGAATGCACATTTTTATTGTTACTGAACGAGCACTCATGAGACTTACAGCTAGTAAATAAGTTACTTGGACATGTTTCTTGATAAACAGAATGTTTTGCCATTTAATGATGTTGAGCGATTAAACTTCTCAGCATTACAGAGCAAGTCTAGTTAAATATGACTAACTAGTACTAGCTATACCGCAACCTGAATAAACAAAAACCTTTAGCCCGGGTTCACACTATATCGGGCTGTGGATCGCACAGGAGCGCTGTGCGTCCCTGTTCCCCGTTTCAGGGACGAATCAGGGCCAATTCTATGCCTGAATTCGGCCCTGAAACGGAGCCAAAGACGCACAACGTTTTTGTGCAGTGCGCTCCGCAGCCGCCCCCGAGATATATGAACCGGCTCCATAGGGAACCAGTCACATTATCCTGCTATGCGAATTAGATGTGCGCATAGGTGTGAACCCGGGCTGACAGCCATATGTGGTGTATACATTTTGGGAATCATGACGTACTTACACTATTCCAAAGAAAACTATTTTGAGTTATTATCTTCCAAGATCGACACACTTGAGCGCTTCTTGCAAGATCTATCAAATCCATGAAAGCAAATATCTGTAGAAATATAAAACAATACAGCACATTGTGGAAGCATATGGAATAAATACAAAAGATGAAAGGTGGGAAGAACAAAACTGGGACTGTGTCTCTAACCACAATGTAAATGTGTACTATATTACAGCAATATGTTCTGCTGTGCAGTTGGCAGGGTTCCAAAGCTAACGTAATGCACACAAACTTGGAACATACTCGTTTATGCTTCCAAATGCATAATTTAATACTATGTTTTCTATTTGTACGGTTGCTGTTATTTCCTTTTTATTAATGAATGTAAGCATTTGATATGTGAAGGAAACAGGCAAAGGAAAATGTAGTTAGAATTGATAATGAAGATCTGCATGCACAGTACTGATAGGGTTAGTTATGGCAAACACAGTTGCTCAGCCCCCTCATAAACAAAGAGAACTAAGTATGATTTTTCCTTTTGGTTGGTCCAGAATAGAGCATCTAAAAAAGGTAAGCTGCAGTTTTATTTCTTTTTATGGTATGCTATGTGAATGGGGATATGTAACAAACGTAAAGTAGGTTTTATCCAAATTTGGCTGCAAACTTGGAAATACACTTCAAATGAATTATTAATTAAGTTATAATACAATAGGAAGAGCAAGGGGAGAGGAGATTATAATGGTGCCGGTTACAAAACAATACACAGTATAAATTGTAAGAAGATTATCAAATTTTATTACAAAAACTTAAAAACAAAACGTAATGATACACAATAATAGACAACATATACACTGTAATATGGGAGCAAATAGGTGATCAGTAGGCCAGAGAAATGGTAGCCAAGATGGTGATGCCAGATCAATTCTTCCCTACTAGTTTCGCCAAAACATTGGCTTCATCAGGGGAATAAAATATATCAAAAAACATATACAGCTCTGAAAAGGAAAAAGAGGGAAATAGGGTTTAAAAGGAAGAGATCAAAATCAATATGCAAACACACAACATAGCAACACAATGTAGATTGCTGAATGATTAGGCAACATGATGGCATATGTCCAAATCCCTTCCCCCCATCTCCCACCACCACAATCTAACATCTGAAGGGAAATAATCCCCAGGCCCCAAAATTCACCCAACGTACCCCAACAGCCCAACAGAGCAGGGCCAATACGGTCCAGTTCCAGTAGGGTGGCAAGCCCCCACGGCCACTCTCTGGCTGCAGAGGACAAAGGGGAGACCTAAAAAATGTGAACGCCGTTTGTTTGGCAACACCTGCCTGTCCGCATTGGCTCTTTTTCTCTCTCGGTTTCTTGCCTATTCCTACTCATAATTTGGTTAATAGCCCTGGACTATATTATACAGTTCCCGGGGTAAGCTGCTATTTAGCATTTAAAAATCTTTTTGAACTTTGGGGCCTGGGGATTATTTCCCTTCAGATGTTAGATTGTGGTGGTGGGAGATGGGGGGAAAGGATTTGGACATATGACATCATGTTGCCTAATCATTCAGCAATCTACATCGTGTTGCTATGTTGTTTGTTTACATATTGATTTTGATCTCTTCCTTTTAAACCCTATTTCCTTCTTTTTCCTTTTCAGAGCTATATATGTTTTTGTTATATTCTATATCCCTGATGAAGCCAATGTTTTGGCGAAACTAGTAGGGAAGAATTGATCTGCCATCACCATCTTGGCCACCATTTCTCTGGCCAACAGATCACCTATTTGCTCCCATATTACAGTGTATATGTGGTTGATTATTGTGTATCATTATGTTTTGTTTTTAAATTTTTGTAATAAAATTTGATAATCTTCTTACAATTTATACTGTGTATTGTTTTGTAACTGGCACCGTTATAATCCCTTCTCCCCTTGCTCTTCCTATTGTAATCAATTTCTGGGATGAGGTGCCTTATCTAGTTAGTACATACCAGCCACACCCCTTGCTAGGTTATAATACACTTTTTCCTGTTTGACCAGTAATACAGTAGTTTCCAAACAGCTAGTTTTTTAATTGAAAGTTTGGCGATTCTGTAATATTGTTTTCTGTTGTAGACATTTTCTACATACTCTTGTTTCAAACAATCAGTCCCAGCAGATGGCTCTTCACAGAAAAATATATATTTTATTTTTTCTATGTTTTTTTTAAATTATTTTTTAGTCTTTTTTTTTTTATTACAGAATTAACTCTTCAAAGACAAGTCCATCAAAACAGCTTTCACCTCTGTAGCATAAGTAATAATGTGAGCAAATTAAGAGACCCATAGCTGAAATATGAAAACAAGTCTGGAACATTGCTGATTAAAAAAAAGTAGATTGGTCAATGTCACGGATTCACTTTTAAAGGAAGACACAACATAGTCTTATCATAATTAACTGCTGATCTCTTAAAAAACATATCTGTTAGGTCATATGTATTGTGAGTTGAATCACTTTCAAATTAAATCAGATTTATGATGTGCTCTGAACAATAAAAAAAGAAACCGTCTACTGCCAAATGAAGCATGCCTTATATTATGACTCACCCATACCAAACTTAACATACGTTCTTTATCAAAACAATAAAAAAATGTACAAAACATATTCGAAGAACTTTGCAAGAAGAAATGCATGGATTAAGTAGATTTAGGTATCCAGATATGAACTGGCATATATAAAAGTGCGTGTATTGTACACAATCACTAACATCAGTGCAAATATAGGTAGACTTACCTTCAGAATAGCTTTCTGTGGCAACTGTGACACAGCATCTTCACCTTCTCTCACTGTAGATGAATCAAAGTTTCCTAAATCATCCATATCGCCTCTTTCCAATCGCTAGATAAAATAATGTGAGATTGTATAAAGTTGAAATCAACACAAATGTTAAAGGATATGTAAACCCAATCACTAAAATATAAGCTTTAACATGTTGATGCAATTTTGAGTCTTTTTGAATTGGTATCTTTCATTCAAATAATATCTAGTGATCCTGACATTAAGGTCCTTGTTCAAGCATTTCCTATAGAACTGACCACGGTGTGTTCCCCTGCTTACTGTGGTCAGTTTTTAATAGAAAAGCAAGGGGACTGCCGGAAACACTAGGGATTTCGCATATAGGATGCAATACAAAGAGAACAGGATACTTTCTCATACAAGTACATGATACTACAGACACATATCAGGAATATGAAGTGTTGGGGTAACAAACGCTTTATTAAGCTTTGACAAAACACCTGGAAGCTGATTGGTTTCTATGCAGAACTGCACCAGATTTTGTACTCTTCAAATTTAGTGAATCAAACCCACTGTGCTTTAGTAAATGAAATACTTTCAGTATACTTACCCAATATCTATCTCAGCGAGTCACACGTACCGGACAGGGTAGAGAAAGTTACATGATGCTAAAAGGTAGACACCCTTACTAACAGCTGTGTAACAGATGTAAAGCCACAATCTATGGGAATTTGTCTACTCACAGTAATTTATACTCTCTAGACACAATAAAATAGACCCTGGAATACCTCTTGTTTAAAGTTGAATGCAATGTTACTACACTGCCTTTATTCTATTTGATTAATTCTGATATTATCTATTATTTCAAAAAGAAGCATACATGGTATAAGGCACTTGCATTTATTTGGTAAAACATTACTTCTTAAGGGGAGAATTTACAAACCAAGCAGATTTGTGTCAACAATTCAGGGAAATAAATCTCACACTCCTATAAATCTCGCACTCCTTAAATAGACAGCAATAACACTTAGCTTTCAAAACTGACTTTCTGCATTATTTTATAGAGTTGACAATGAAAATTTATTATTAAATATTATTTATTCAAAGCCTTATTTGTCAAGCATGATGAAATATCCTTCCTTGCCCTGCCATAGATGCAGCAGCTGTACTGAGGCCTATATCCAAGCTACTCACCAAACCCAGCAAAAATGTGACGTGAATGTTTTCAGACTAGAGGACTATAGCTGCTGACATCTTGCAACAAAGTTTGTTTCTCTAAAAACCAAACTTTAGTTATGTGCTTGGAATTTTCTTACCAATTAAAATGTTATTATGAATACATGAAAAACAAGTTCAGCTAGTAAAACATTCATCAGCAAGGGATTCTTGAATGATCAGTGCTCAGAGTTGGCAGCTTTGAATTTATTACAGTTTTAATAAACCATAGATAATGTCACATTGGGGAACAATGCTATGGAACACTCAACTGCTATTTCAAAGTTTAAAATGAATCTTGTTTGCTTATCTGCACTAACCCACTGGTTATGTTAATTAAAACTGTGTTGCTGTTTGGTTTCCTGGGCTAAAAGCATAGGTGTCGATTCGCAAAGTTTTACCGCGTGCGATAAAGGTATCAGGTTACTCATTTGCATAAATTATTGCATGCGGTTAAGTAAGTCAAATTCACATTAAAAAAAACGTGTATGCGGTATTTACCGAAAAAAAAAAGTGTCGGTAAATACTGCATAAGAAGCTCTTAAGTCCAATTCACAAACAAACCAGAGCATTAAAAAGAATGCGATAATTACCACCAGGGTTTAGCTGGCGTTATCACATGCGGTGTTTGTCAAAAAACAGCCTGTTTCTTGACAAATAGCTGGTTGCTAAGGAGAGGGCCGGGAAGCCAGCCGCTGCGTCCTTAACGACAGATTACTAACCACCGATGACTCATCAGCTGTCAGCGGGTTTGCCCGCTGAAGCTGATTGAAAAAAATATGCCGGCAATCAAAAATTATGAAAAAATAACGGCGTGGGCCCCCCCCCCCCCCCGAGTCCATACCAGGCCCACGCCGGCGTGGAGTCTCCCCCAAAGTCCATACCAGACCCCTATCCGAGCATGCAGCCCGGCAGGTCAGGAAGGGGGGGACGAGCAAGTGCCCCCCATCCTGAACCATACCAAGCCAAATGCCCTCAACATGGGGGGTGCTTTGGAGGGAGAAGATAACGGAGGAAGAAGAAACCACCAGAGGAAGAAGACACGATTTTTAATAAAGGACTTGTCAAAAACCGTCTCTTGTGTTTTGTTACACTACACTTCTTTTTTTTTTTTTTTGGGTGAATGGGTAATGGTACAATGTACTCCATACTCATTCACATAGGGGGGATCGGGGGTCTCCTTGTTAAAAGGGGCTCCCAGATTCCGATAAGCCCCCTGCCTGCAGCAGGGGACAACCACAGCCCAGGGTTGTCGGGAAGAGGCCCTTGTCCCCAGCAACATGGGGACAAGGTGCTTTGGGGTGAGGGGGGGCACCCCCCATGTTGAGGGCTTGTGTCCTGGTATGGTTCAGGGGGGGTGCTTGCTTGCCCCCCCTTTCCTGACCTTCCGGGCTGCATGCTCGGATAAGGGTCTGGTATGGATTTTGGGGGGGACCCCACGTTGTTTTTTTTACATTTTGGCATGGGGTTCCCCTTAAAATGGGGTCTCCCTCCCAGGCTCTTCGGGTCTCACCAGACCCGAAAGGCCTGGGTGGGAGACGCCACGCCGTTATTTTTTCATAATTTTTAATTGCCAGCTTTTTTACAAATAGCTGTGAGCGGGGAAGTCCACTGACAGCTGATGAGTAATCAGTTGTTAAGGACGCAGGGCCTGGCTTCCCGGCCCGCTGCTTAGCAACCAGCTCAATGCGGTAAATTACCACATTAACTAATGTGGTAATTATGGCTAAATGGAACAAATACCACATGCGGTATTTAACTACAAATTCTTAGTGAATTAAACAATTGCACAATTGTTACCGCATGCAGTATTTTACCGCAAAGGATTAGCCGTTATTTAATTCTTAGTGAATTGACCCCATAGAATCTTAACTTAGTAGTAATTCACTTACAAGAAACAAAATAAAGTGGTTGATTAACTAAACCAAACCGGCTATTCACTCTGTGAGGGAATTTTCCCTTAGCTTAGTAAATGTGGTAATGCTATGCTGACTTCCATCATCCAATAATGTGAAAGCAAGTAGAAACCTTTGTTGTCCACAATGTGTTTCTATAAGCATGTGAATGACGTGTAGCAGCTACTGATAATGTCATAACACTTTGTGTTTGGTTCTATGAAAACATTCTTATGCCCTGTACACACGATCGGACATTGATCGGACATTCCGACAACAAAATCCAGGGATTTTTTCCGACAGATGTTGGCTCAAACTTGTCTTGCATACACACGGTCACACAAAGTTGTCAGAAAATCCGATCGTTCTGAACGCGGTGACGTAAAACACGTACGTCGGGACTATAAACGGGGCAGTAGCCAATAGCTTTCATCTTTTAATTTATTCTGAGCATGCGTGGCACTTTGTGCATCGGATTTGTGTACACACGATCGGAATTTAACCGATCGGATTTTGTTGTCGGAAAATTTTATAGCCTGCTCTCAAACTTTGTGTGTCGGAATTTCCTATGGAAAATGTGTGATGGAGCCTACACATGGTCGAAATTTCCGACAACAAGGTCCTATAACACATTTTCCATCAGAAAATCCTATCGTGTGTACAGGGCATTACTGTACCAGCAGAACATAATGTGAACTAATGAACTAATTTTTATTTTCCTTTCAGAAACTTAATACACAAAATTGCTTCTATTAGTATATGAATTTCATGGGATCTCTAGACAGCAGATGGACCTATCATACCTGGACTCTAAACAACTCCATAGTAGTTGACACTTTCATCTGCTTTCCTATTCAAACATATCTTCCACACCAATGTACTCTCAACAAAATGAAATCGGAAATTGCAAGACAAAGCTTTAACCTCTTGGTAACTGAACATGCTGAGAAGCAGGAGGCAAGGACAGCCCATTCTGAAAGGCAATACATTTGGTACTTATAATTGCAAAGCCACCAAAATGCTAGACATTTTCCATCAATAACTGACAAATCTATATGCTTCCCCTAAACAATTTCCAAAGAAACAAACAAAAATTCCCAGCTCACTTACCAGCCAGCCTGCAACAAACCGAATTGAACCTAACAGTTCACATTAAAAAAAAGAGGTTTAGTTTGCACATATTTGTAAATACAAGTATAAGCTGCAGAGGCCAACTCACGGCACCCCAGTGTACTGCAGTCCTAACTCTATAATTTGAGAGTCTCCAAAGATGAAGCACATATATAAAAATGGATAGATCAAGGGCAGGTATGCCTGGAGGGAGCCCACCCCTCCTTAAAGTTACAAGGATGCACCGGAAACCAAGCAACTGCACAATGGCAGCGAAGGTATCCAGTGTGCCCCCGCACCAATTCACCAACTATTCAAACAAATGGCAACCCCCCCAACCTTTACCTGGTGTTTACAGCAAGGAGCAAATGAAAGGGCAATGCATGTCAAAACACAAACCAAAATTCCCAGCTCACTTACCAGACAGTCTGCAACAAACCAAATTACCTTGTCTAACAGTTTACCTAAATATGTATTAAAGGATAATCAAGAACCCAATCACACGCTTGAAAATCCAACAGGCCATTAAGGTGCTTAAGCCAAGTTAGAAAACAGGACCAGATGGTTTTGCAGCATCCTGATACAAGAAATTCTCTGACCTATTAACATCTCTTTCAGATCCCCAAAGGAATCTATAAGCATGATCCCTAAACCCAACACAGCTACCACTCACTGGTTTAATTTTAGACCAATCCCTCTAATAAATATAAAGATGAAACTGTTAGCAAAAATCCTTACAACAACATTAAACACAGTAATTGGTAGCCTTATTGGAAATGATTAGGTGGACTTAATTCCTATGCGTCACGCCATTGTCTAAAGAGACTCAAAATTGCATGACAGCAAGAAATCTCTGAAATTCTCCTCTTAGACATCAAAAAGGCTTTTGACTTCATATCATAGTTTACACCCTCCACAAACAGGGCTTTGTCCTGTACTTTATTGATGTCATGTCCACCTTGCATTATTCTCCTACAGTCTTTGTTACAAGTTTGGGATTTAGGTCTGCTCACTTTACAATACTGAGGGGTATGAGTTAGGGCTGTTCCCTATTCCCCCTTCTTTTTGTTATCATGACAGAGCCCCTAGCCTAAATGATAACACAACAGTCTTAATATATTTGGTCTAGAATTGCTGGGTACGATACGCAAACTATACCTATTTGCGAATGAAACCATGTTCTTTATTATTACCAATACTCCACACTTCCTATCCTCATGGACAACCTTCATAAGTTTGCCCACTCCCTCCTTGTTCAATAAAAAATGCAAAGTCCAAGGCCCATAACATTTTTCTGCCATCTCCTACCATATTCCTACTTCGGCAACGTTTCAATGGTCTTCTCACAAACATACTTATCTGGGCATTCAATTAACAAACTCCTGTATACTATACACTATACATAGCCAGCTACTGCATAATTTTATGTCAACGGAAGGCTCTTTTGGTGGGTTAGGCCATATATATTATTTCCTGGTTTGGTAGAATAGCTGGTTTAAAAATGTCCCTTCTGCCTAAAATACTGTACATCTTTAGAATTTTCCCAATACATGTCCCACCTTATGTTCTTACAGTCCTACAGTCTCAAGCCAAGTAATTCATCTGACATAACCAAAAGCCCAGGATTCCACTGTGCACAGTGTTTCTTTACTAGCGGCTCAATGATGCCAACTCACTAAGTATCATGAACTAAAATGACCTTGTGGGTTACCATAGAAGTTTTGGAAATCAGCCCTATCAAAATAGACAACTTGTGGCTTCCCCATAGAGGCAGTCCCAATGTGTGCAAACCAATTATATCACATTCCATTAGTGTCCAAACTTTTGTCATTCCTGGGCCACATTGAAAGATGAGGAATTGTCTTGGGCCACACATAAAATACACTAACAATAAGGATAGCTTATGAGCAGAAAAAGTCAGACAGATCACAAATTAACGATCACTGATATAGATAATGTACGTATCTGAGAAATAAAACTTCATTTGTTTTGTAATAATTTTTACTATAAAAGTTAAAGAGAGAAACACAAAACTAGTGCCATATTTAACACTGTTTTTGATGTACTAACAGATCAATATCTGGCTTGATGGATGTAGTAGAAATTCTCTATGAATTCTCAAGGTGCTCATTAGATATTTTGGTTCTAATTTTGCCCTTTGTGTGCTTAATCCTCAAAAATAGTTGCTCACAAATAAAAGGTGCTGCCGAAAACTGATGACATGAATAAGGCATAATTGTGAAGAGTGGGATATTTTTCTTTGGGAAGATAAAACTTATAAAAGTCCAGTAAAGAGACACTGTCAAATTTTTCTTTGCCTGCATGTGTTCACTAAGTGTAAACACAGTTTTACAATTCCCCCAAAAAAACAACATTTTTAGTTAAGGTTATGATTTTGTGTTGGGCTACATTCATTGCCATCTTGGGCCATAGGTTGGACACCCCTGCTTTAGACTATATGACTCCATCAAATATTCCAGAGGTACAATCTCCCCCAACCTGCCTTTGCCATCATATTTACACAACCCCGCATATTTTGAATCCCTGGATTCATTCACCCTTTGATCCCACTTGGGTATATCTTGCTTCTTCAACTTTCAAACCACAGACGACCTTAAAACCAGAGAAATATGGCATTCCTTCTAGCGAACTATTTTGCTATCCCCAAATCATGGATTAAATCCAGAAATTGACTAGGCCATCCCCATCTATATCATCATGATCTGCATAGTCCTGGCTTAAAGTGTTACTAAATCCAGGACCCTGCATTCACTATATCTGGTCTTTCACAGTACACAGAACATGGAAATGCAATTATTTTAGTAAGTATAAATAGCAAAATAACCTTTCTCATCAGCAGTGTATAGGAGTCTTGTGATTTCTACCAGTTCCTGATAAAGCTTCTAGGAGGAGTTTTCATATTGCACTGAGCTGCGGGGCTCCTGACCTTCTGTCTGGACATGTCTGTACAGTGCCGATTGGCGTTCTCCCAAGAAAAAGAAAAAACTCTCTAGCAATACACACCAAACTGCGCATATGCAGCCTGACTCCAAAGGCTCAGTCTTATCCGGACTTGTCCAGGGGGACAGCGCCGGTAGGGGAGTTACCTATACATAGGGTGGCAGTGCCCAACCATCTTCAAGCTCTGGAATCGGGTTTTATCAGTAAGATGGATTTCTATATCATTATAGACTATGATCAAAGATAAAAACACAGCAAAACTGAGCAACACCATGGTGAAATTTGACATCATATGGGTCCCATACCATGGGTGAATCCTCTCTTATCACCTAATATTGATCAATGGCTTTTTCACTTAAAAGAACTCAGCAATAGAGACCAAGCAGGTTTTGTGCCCCTCCGCAAACCACGTGATAATACCAACTGGGTGGCGAACTTGATCCATGCAGCCAGGTCCTCGAATCGGGCCTCTTCTCTTGCTGTCTACGGACGCAGAGAAAGCCTTCAACTGGGTAAACTGGACCTTCATGCAAGCCACTCTAGAATATGTTGGTCTCCGGTCCTCCATGCTGAGTTGGATACTGTCCCTCTATTCGAACCCCCTAGCTGCGGTCAAGGTCAATGAGACAAGATCCGGCTTTTTTAACATCCATAACGGCACACGACAGGGATGCCCCGTATCCCCTTTGATTTTTATACTCACCTTAGAGCCTTTCCTGTGTACGGTTAGGGCGGACTCTGCTGTTGCTGGCTTTTAAAAAGCTTTTGGGACGCACAAGGTGGCCGCATTTGCGGAAGACCGATCAAGAAGTATAAGGCCTCCCTCACAATTCAGCTGCTGAATGCGGCCAGGGCATGCATCCACCTTTACTGGAGATCGGAAAACTGCCCCATCAAAATCTCTGTGGTTATTTAAAGTGAACAAATTGAGAGACATGGAGGATCTCACCGCTACTTTGCATAACCGGGAGGAGACCTTCTGAGAGACCTGGCGACCCTGGAACCATTTTGTGTACACTGACACCTATCTTTAGGAGGTGGCACAACCGAGCTAACCTCCTGGATTCAACTCTACTCCCTGGGCGAGAGGCCCTCTCGGCATCCCTCCCTTTCCTCCCTCTACATCCAACTTTTTATATTGTCCCATCTCTGGGCTAGGCAGGCCTTAGGGAAGTATTATTTCCCGCTAAGTTAAAAAAAAGTTTCAATCTAAGTTACTTCACTTTATTATATTTTATTTTACTGTTTCATGCATCAAGTATATATGTCTTGGTCCTTAATATAAATGCGTGTTGGGCCTCCCAGCGAGACACACTGAGCACTATCATCATTACAACCGTAATCGTATTCAGGACCACTTATTCTGTGCAATGCTGTACCTGTTGTTTCTTGACTCGGCCTTTGAGACCTTCTCTGTATTTGACTGTGATATTGTAAATATTGCTTTCTTTGGCTTTTGTATGTAACTTTCTTTGGAAAATAAAGGAAATACAAAAAAAAAAATTGGGTGCTATCCTCCCAGGCTGTCAACTGGAAGTAACCACCACTGCCGATCCCTAAACCCACTGTGCGGTCTGTTATTTCATAGATCACACCTCCAAGCAGTTCATACACTTTACCCTATATTCCTGCAGCAACAGATATCTGAATTTCCACTCGTGTGGGAAAAACTAAACCATTGCCCAGCGGACTTTGACGGACTTTACGACGGACTTTCTGAATGAACGGACTTGCCTACACACAATCCACCAAAGTCCGTTGAATTCGTACGTGATGACGTATGACCGGACTAAAACAAGGAAGTTCATAGCCAGTAGCCAATAGCTGCCCTAACGTGGCTTTTTGTCCATCGAACTAGTATACAGACGAGCGGACTTTTCGACCGGACTCGATTTCAACGGATTGATTTAAAACATGTTTCAAATCTAAGTCCGTCCAACTTTTGAGAAAACAAAGTCCGCTGGAGCCCACACACGATCGAATTGTCTGACGAAATCCAGTCCGCCAGGCAAAGTCTGCCGTAAAGTCCGCTCGTGTGTACGCGGAATTAGCTGCATGTTATTGTTGTTACTGCATACATGAAAAACATTTAGAAAATCTCAATAAACCTTTCTGGATCCATTAACATAATTTCTGCCCTGGAACCACCTACTGTATGCCCTAAACAAACACGCAAAGGAAAAGAATAGAAGCAGTATCTTCAACAAAACACTCATATGCAATATTAAAGTGGAACTTCACTTTCCCAATCAACATTGATTATTTTTAATCCTCATGCTGATAGCATTAGTAAATGGATAGGAGAGTATATTGTATTTACTTGTTTTAAATGTCTCCTGCATGCATGCTTGAACTAAGGACAGATGGATTCCAGGAAGCAAATGCTACATGAATCATTTCCCTTACTCAAGGTGGCCACAGCAAAATGCCAGGGGGGGGTGTTTTTCAAAGAGATTTCTCAACATAAAGCATTGAGATATGGATGGGGCAGTTTGCTTTGAAAAAAATGAATGAAATTATGTTTTTGGTTTGTGGTGCTCAAATGCAGTGAAGATCTGCGTTAATGGGGCTCACATTTAAATGGTTAGGGACACACTATAGATGCAAAATGAACAATTAGAGCATGTAGTAGTAACAATGCCAAATCAAATTTTATAACTAATGACTTTTCAGCAAATGTTATATTAAACCAAGATGTTGAATTGCAAAAATTGAAATTTATACTGCAGCAGAGCCCAGATTATAAGGCAGCATTTCAAAGATCATTGACTTGTTCTTTGTCCAACAGGCCCACACTGTTTGCCTCATATCCCCAGAAGAATAAAGAGTTCTAACACTGAAAAAATTATGCAACGGCACCTGGTTGAAATTACAACAGACCTTTGAAATGCTCACTTGAAATTTCTGATCCATTAACCTCCAGTGGTACACAGTGGTACTTAAACACTGCAATGTGTGCTAGCTGGTAATGTGTCACAACATTACATACTGGAATAGAAGAAAGTGATAGCTGAGGACATTACATCTAAAGTGATCATCTAAAAACAGCACATACAGCTGGTTTTGTGTCTGCTAAATCATTTTTCTTTTCCGCTTTTTATTTACGGAACCTATAAATATTTGTATTAGGCTTAATTTCCTAATCCAGAAATAATGTTGTGATGAATAAAAAAAAAATGATAAAATGCTGTGCTTAAAAATAAACTATAACATCACTGACTCAATAGGGCTGAGAAGTGCTGTTAGAAAGGCAAAAGGTCTTACTACTGTTAAATCATCTATTTATACAAAAAAAAACATATGCAGAAGTAGAAGTCCTAACTCGTGTCCAGGCAGAGGTGGCCCTGCAACACTGAACAGCATCAAACACACTATGAGCTAAGATAGCTTTGCTCATGTACGAGCTTTTCACCGATCACACTTCATTATCATAACTAACATGGACAAACAACACAAACAAGTAGTGTTGTGTACACATGGAGACTTCATACAGCATGACCTTTTCCAGTATAAGTTATAGCCACTACTTATTGGAGGGATGAAGGGGCTGGCTTAACTTCAAACATAACTCCTCAGCAAAACTTAACTTCAGTCAATCGCCCTTCTTTTAATTGTTCAACCCTAATGACCATGGAGTTTTTTGGTCACACAGCTGTGCACACCATCAATGCCATAAACAATACAGCCATAAAAAAAACTTAACATGCATTTGCTGCCATTGTAAAATAGAGGCTGCACCCCAATGATGGCACTTCCTTCAGATAATTGTGTTCAAATAATGCAATTCCCCACCTTAAGACTGCCCCTCCAATGCATTTCACCAATCCGGGCTTAGCCATAAAGAACACAAATTAACCCTGATGGTTAATTAACCTTTTGAAAATTATCTATCTGCCTACTTTGTTATATTGTTTTAGAAACACTCCTATGTGTATACCTGAATAATTTTTCCGTAAACTAGATGGCATTGTTAGGTCATTCAATTGGGCTGGCAAGGCCGCCTGATTGGCAATATCGACACTGACTCTTTCTCCCTCCCAAGAGGAAAAGAGAGAGAGCAGCGCTTTTAAGTGTAACAGTAAGTAAACTTACTGCTACGCTTAGAAGGTGCTTCTCTCTCTCGCCCTTGCCCTGCATAGTTTTCTTCTAGCTCATTCAGGAGCAGCAGACACTGAGCCAAGCCCTTCTCTGCCTTTGGATACAGAAACTTAACCCAAGTGTATTTCAGCCTTACTGACTTTTTGGTTTACCCCTACCTTTTAGTGCGCCGGAGCTCTCCTCTCCTTAATTGATGTCTCTCCCAAGGGGGCCTTTCCCATCCAGACTTTCATCTCTACAATTGGTCTGCAGTATCAGATACGGCTCGGTGATGGTTCTTGCAGTCAAGGGATAACCCTGCGGTTACACTGGAGGTGGCTATAGTTGGCTGTTATGCTACCCTTAGCAACATAGTCTTCTGTGGCTTACGAGCGAACCTTACTCTCACTTGTCAGATGAGAACTACCATCATGGTATGGCATCAAGCAAGGGAACAGTATTACAGATCACACATGGTTTCTCCTTATGTCCCCTTCTGGGCTAAACCCACCCTACCACATCTGGCGATGCTACCTGATCCCCAACTGTGGGCTTCTCGAGGAATAGTGGGGCTTAAACATATCATATCCATCGACAGACTGTGCAGCTTTGCGGATCTGAAGGCCGAATTTCATCTCCCTAATCAAAGGCTGTTCCGCTATCTGCAACTCAGACATGCGGTTACTATGCAATTCCCTAATGCATCCTTGAATCTGATCCCTTGGAGCGTCTTTTGACTTCCAGGTCTTTGGGTAGCCTTTGTCATAATTCTATCTTCGTCTCTCCATTGACTAAATTATTTTCGAAATGGCAGGCTGACATACTTGATTTGACTGAGGAAGACTGGGATACCTGTGTAGCCCATTATGTCACCAGCATGGTTTCGGCCAGGGACAGATTTATGCAGGTTCAATTCCTTCACAGCGCTTATTAGACCCCTGCCCGGCTGGATGGCATATATACCACAGTTAGTCCTCTGTGCACTGGACGTCAGCAGACTGAAGGTACCTTCTATCATATTGTGTGGACCTGCCCCAAGCTTAAGGCACATTGGCAATATATTCTGAATGCTATTAATGATACCTATGATTTGCAACTATCTTTGGATACTAGGGTGTTTCTATTTTTAGGGTGCTTGATGGTGCAGAGCACAGCCGTTATGTTAAATCGTTTTTTTCTTTTTGCCTCTTTTTATGCTCGAAGGGAAATCCTTCTTAAATGGAAGTCATCTTTGCCTCCTACTGTGGCGTCCTGCCATGAATGTTGTGCTGCCTCTGTGCAAACTCACATATACAAGCTGTAACTGTCCTAAGAAAATTTGACAAGATATGGATCACTAGGAGATTCCTGGGGAAGTGATTTGGATGCTGCCTAACGTTTATGGCGATTTTGAGGCCGCTCCTCCTTACCTGGTTTGAGTCCCTTCTTCCCCGCCCTTCCCTCTTTCCTTTCTGGCCTTTTTTACTCTTGTTGTTTATAGGTTGGAGATATCAGGGAAATGGGAATTTCTGTGGCTCGATTTATGAGGATTGTTATCCACGTTTATGCATTTATGTGCTCATTTGATTCACTTTTGCTGACTTTAACTTCTGCTTTACCATTTTGGATGTATTCACCCCATGCACTGTACTGATTATTCAATTCTTGTGACTACTGGCTCCTGTTTGTCAACTGAATTATTGTATTGAACCCTCTTTTTCCTAAATAAACTCACACTGTTTAAAAAAACAAAAAACTGATGTTTAAAACACATTAGTTGAACAGTCTCTAGGTAGGGATTTGCAGCATTCATCATTTGAATACAATTTTCTGAAGGAAGTGACATCACTGGGATGCAGTCTCTGTTCTATGGTGTTCGCATGGAGTGGAAACAGACTCCATTGACCAGTCTCCAGCAAGCCAACAGTGAAGGAACATGGCTTGCATTTGGGAGGATTTTAACATTAGGTATTTTATATTTGGTAAGCATTAATGTTTTATATTTTCTCCTTTAAGTACTCTTTTACACCGGAACACCATGTCCTCCTGCGCCACGTTTCAAGCACACTGGGTGTGCGATCTACTGCAGGTGTCAATAGATTTCTAACGACACCGGATCATATTGTACCGTGTAATACTGTTCCAGTACCATGTAATCCTGTTTCATTGTGTTTTTAAAAGTGGTGCATGTGCTACTCTTGATGTGATCCACTGCCATTTCAGCCCATTCAAATTAATTCCACAGGAAGGCGGAGCGTGTTCTTGTGCGATTCTGGTGTAAACCAGCACTAAGTCCTAACTCAAGGAATACTATGACTTTAAAAAGATTGTTTGAACTAAGCTGCCCCAAATAAACTATTTCCTTTACAAATGTGTGCAGTGGCAGTCAGCGCTGTGAAAACTGTATGTAGCAATAGCTACATACAGTATAAAGTACTGTGTTTCAACAGAGGTACAGGGACTTTCCGTTTTGTTCCTGGAACAAAATCGAGTAGAGCTAACTGCTGCTCAGCCATACACATGAAGCCTTGTATTTTTATGAATAAATACAAGGCTTTCTCAGATTTGCTGAGGTGGAGATTGTGATGTCAACTGCCCACCTCTATTTCTCAGCCAATCAGATGAGTCCTTTTATTGATTCATAAAAATACAAAGATTCCTGGGAATGGCTGGACAGTGCTCTTGATTTTTTTTACCGGGAACAGAATGGGAAGTACCCGTACCGGTGCCGGAACACAGCACTGTACAATATGTAGCATATGCTACATACAGTTTACACAGCGCACACAGTCGCATAAATTAGTGAAAGAAATAGCGTGTTTGGGTCAGCTTGGACTAAACCCTTCTATTCTTTACAACCAAAGAAGCTGCCATCTTAGCCTCTGTTTGATCTGTGTTTGCTGTAATGCTGCACATGTGATCAGTTATGACACCAGCCATTTGATGGCTTGACAGTTTGATTCAGAGAAAAGGCAGCTATAACAGGTACCATTCATGGCATGCCTTATTATTATTATTATTAGAATACAAGATTTTTATAACACCAACACAGCGCTTTGAATGTAAGGCTTCATTCACATGGCCGTAACGGCTGTGTAAATGAAGCCTAACTGTTCTGGGAAACAGTTAAATTTATGGGTTTAGTTCTGCTTTAAAACATAAAGCTACATAGGTGCTAACTATAATTGATGTTGCTGTTTTTTATCATTACAGAGCCCCTACCTGCTTTGCCAAAGATTAGTTGGAGGCGTGATAGGCTTCCCTGAAATGGCTGGTATTATCACTGACCACATCTGCAGCACCATGGCAACTGCAGATCAGAGGCTAAAACGGCAGCTTCCTTGGCTGTAAAGGATGGGAGGGTTTAGTTCCACCGTCCAGTTTCAATGTTTTTATTGGAATTTTTCGCAAGGAATAAATGGATTCCAGCATTAATGCAAACATTCTGGAATATCCACAGTTTGATTAACATATTAAATAGCATAGTGAACAAACAAAGAAGAAAACAATAAGGTGGCGTATGCCCATAAATTCAATATTTACAACAGGTTTCATCATCAATTAAGACTACCCTTATCACACAACCTAAACCCATGTTGACACACTTCTATTATATTCTCGAGCTCCTGCAGTCTAGGGATTGTTGCCTATCCAGAGGCGTTTAATCATCACTTTATGTCTCCATGAGACCTGGTTGATTTAGTTGAGTTCAGGATACGCTCAAAAGTGCAAGCCCTCTCCTCTGAGGGTAGAAGGAAACACTTTCTTCCGCTGTTATAAAGGTGTACATCCTGGGGTTGTTCAACACTGGAATAAAAGAACTACCGTAGGTGAGAGAAAGGAAAGGGAAATGAAAAAAAGAGAGGCCAAGAATGATTAAGTGAAATGGAAGGAAAAGGAAGGAAAGGGAAGGACTCAGTTCTCCAGGTATCTCCAAGTATCTGTCAGGTATCTGATCCACGGACCCCAGATTTTCCCAAACCCCCTTATTTTGTAATTTGAGATTGCAGATAAACATTCACTTACCATGAGCCAGGAAAGCTTGTGCTTAAACTGATCAAATGCTATAATAGCCGACTTCCAATTTATGGCTATGGTAATTTTAGCGGATAAAAATATGAAAGTAAGGAATCATCTCTGATTTTTCTAGGCTTCCTCCACCTTGCATCCTAGTAGAGCATGTTTTGGAGACTTGGTTTAGATTAAGTTGGGTGAGGGTATACATAAAATTATAGACTCTGATCCAAAATAACCTCACCTTAGGGCACTGCCTCTCAGGCAGACTTTGCCTCTCAGGACTAACAACATTTCAGCCACTCGTGCACATATACCCATTTTAGGATTTTTGACCACCCATCAGGGTCTTTCTGTGGCTGAATCAGGGGGGCTATTTCGTGGGGACCTTTGTGAGGGCTGTTCCGAGCCCAGATGGGGCTCATCGCCTTTTCGATGGACAAGCAGCGCAAACTTGCTTTCTCCTGAAATTTTGATTTTAAAGTATCCTTACGAAAATCTTCTACAATTCAGTGTCAAATGTATTTGTATTCTCTCCTACAATGCCTCTGAGGAAGCGATACATTTCCTGAAACATGTCAGGCTTAAGGAGGAAAATTACGTTCACTGGAATTTGTAACAGTTCATCATGAGCACAATGTTTTGTCTTTTCATATAAACGTATTGCACAAACTGCTGACATGTTTGTCATTACACATTTTTTTTAAAAAAAACAACTTTTCTAAATAAATTATATTTTATGATATATGATTTTCTTTCTGTTCGCCCATAAAGTCCCTTTGTACGGGGGGGTACTTATGCCCTTTCTTTAGGGTCTTTACTTAACAAATGTCTGAGATGTTGGCAATGTCTTATTAAGAATATTATAATTCTCTTTGTGGTTCACTATCTATACTCACTGCCACCATATGTGCTATGCTGCCCCTTCCCGACTGCAGCCTTTAGTTCCACTTTAATATTGTAGGATCCAATGTCCAGTTTACAAATCACTTTATCATTATACTGTACGTTCATATGGTATTCATATACTTCATAGCACTTTCCATACCATAATAGACTGTCCCCATCATTCAGCCCTAGTTGTCCAAACCACATTTTCACACATTGCAGGCTAAATAAAAAAAATTAAAAACTATTATTGGGAAGGTGGGATGATACGGCAGCATAAGAAGAAATTTCCAACAGATTCTGCAGGACATGAAAAAGCTCTTTAAACGTTATATTCCAAAAAAATCCCCAACTACAGAACGCATTCTTGTTATTTTTTTGGCTTACAATTACTATGACATTAGTTGTGCTACATTTAATGATATTGTACAGCAATAAAAAGGCCACTCTGGCCTTACCAAAGAAAGCTTTGTTGATGGAAAAGTTTTAGCCATGTTTACATTTTCAAGTAACAGTAAAAACATGTGGCGTATTTTTAGATCTCAGATAAGAATTACAAGTCCACTATTTCACATCTCTAAATTAATTTCAGACGCTGTCAACATTACAAGGGCTTGGCTTACACATACCTCAAAGTACTCCCTCTTCTTTTTAGAGTCCTGAGTTTCAGCGTTCCAGGCTTTCAAGATCTTTTTCAGGAAGGAATCGTCAAACACTTTCTGGATCCTGGTGGCAGCCTCTAGGGAAAATGTTTTGTAATAATATTACAAATTATATCATTTACATTTTACATACGTTTTCTGTCTTTGGTGATTAAATATTTTACAAAATACAGTACATTCCTTTTGATAAAATGTTTGTAAAAAATTAAATGAGAAAATATATATGTTTTGAGAAGCAGCATGCATTGCCAATGACCTGTATACGCGTTGTGACAGTATGGATCCCTGTCCTAGTGATTGTTGCCCTGGATTCTCAAATAGACAGGTTGAGCGGCTCCAGGAGGATAATTTAATTTGGGGGAAATTGTTTCCTCTGTGGTTGGTAAAATCCAGTTGGGGACATGGAGCCTAGAGATTTCATAGCGATCTGGGTGGGATGGAATCTCCAATCCTGGGACCGGGTTTTGGGAACAGGCAGGAGTCTGGCTTGTTGATTGTGCAGGTGGGTCCTGGGCTTATAGCAGAGCCACGACCAGGGTTCTGTGCTCCACCCTCCCGAGGAGTCCAGGCATGCAAGGGAGAAGTGTGCCTGTACAGGACAGTCTGACAGAGCAGACGGAGGGCCCAAGCCGGTGCGCTGTAGCAGCCAGGAAGCTGTAAGAGAGTGTCACCAGAGGCACAGAGTGGGTACCAAACAGGGACACAGTTACAGGGTCAAGAGGACCAAGGTCAATGCCTGAACAGCAGTGCTGACCAGAGAGCCAGGTGGCTCAGTATTTTCCATTTGTTATTTCATTATTGCTTAGAAGTTGAAACCCCTGCGTGGGAATCCTGGATGGACTGTTTTTTCTTTTACTTCAATAAACATGGGCCAAAAACGCCCTTAAACTGCATATCTGGCGTAGACTCAGCTCACTGGTAAGCTCTACACTGAAGCTAAATAACCCCCAATATTACAGCGGCTAAACCTCTGTGTAAATAGTACAACTTTTATAAAAGTCTGGCAAAAGCCACACGGGAGTGAAAAATTTCTAATTGGCCTTGGCTTCATTGCTCTCCAATAAGAGATTGAGACATCTGGGGAAACCAGGTCAACAGTGTAATTGTAGGCAGATAAAAAAGATCTTGATTCAATCCAGTTACAGATTCATACAAACATGCTTAAAGTGATACTAAACAATATCCTTATTCTCCAAAAGAAATCCATACACATCCATTGCTTAAAGTGGGTCTTCACTCAACCCCTGCTTACCTGGTTGTGGGTCCTGCACAGTTAAGATACTCACCCACCCAGAGGATCCAGCATTGTCCTGCTGAGATCCTCTTATCCTCTTTCCCCGCTCGGTCCTGTGCTGCTATCTTCTAGTGCAGAGGTCTCCAAACTTTCTAAACAAAGGGTCAGTTTACTGTCCTTCGGACTTTAGTGGACCAGGACTGTGGCTATGGGGAGTAGAAAATGTCCCGACATCAGTTGGAAAAAATAATGCCCCATCGTTGGTGTCATTGTGAGGGATTGTACCCCATCATTGGTGCACCATTGTTAGTATCAGTGGATTAAATAGTGCCCCAGGGCCAGATAAAAGCAAGCAAAGGGCCTCATCTGGCCCCTGGGCCGCAGTTGGGAGATCACTGTTCTAGTGTGACTTCATGGGGTAGCTGCCGGCTCTTCTGGGTTCAACCGGCAGCTCTCCCGATGATGAGTCGCTAGGCCCATCCCCCTCATCCTTTCTCAATAAAGAGCTATGCCTCATGGGATATGTGCATACAGTACTTATCCCAGGAGGCACAGGGAACACAGTGCACATTTCTGGGGAAAAAAATGGAATCAGAATGAGGCCGATCACATCCAGCCACATGGATGTGGCTGGATGTGATCGGCCTCATTCTGATTCCATTCTTGTCCAACATTTGCAGGCTTTAAACTTTGTTCTCCTGTGAGGTTATCTATACTCCCAGTGATACGTTTTTTGTGTTTTCGTTAGTTGCCATAGAGCCTCCCTATACACCAGCATTGAGTCTATTCAGTTACTGACGATGCACCACGTGACGCTGCTGCGTCATTACGACGTTGCGCTGTATGGCACCGCGTGTTGATGTCAGAACCAGGCGCCGACCACAATGTGCTTACTTCCTGGTTATGCACGCTGGGGGTCGATGATGCGTTACCGCAGACACCACAGGATCTGATGTTCCGATCCAGGTGTCTGCAATCATCCTTTATTGTGTCACACCCATATAGTGCCTGTTTTTTTCCATCAGTCTCTCTTCCACCTGGCAGAGGGAAAGAGCCACACTGCTCCATCTTAAACACGAAGTGAGTCCCCCATGCGGCTGGGACGCTATAGCTCCATATACTTCTGTCTGTGGTCATTGCACTGCTAGTTTAGCGGTGGCTAGGACTATGCCTTAAACTTTTTAGAATTTTTGTAGCAAATAGATCTCTTCTGCTGCTGCTTTTAGATTACATGGCTACTCCAGCCTGCAGACTCCTGTACTAATGTATGGCCGGTGATGTCTTAGACGCATACATTTAGACATAGACTCTATTTGATACCGACATGATCTGTCTCTGGAGGACGAATACCATTTGTCCTGTCTAAAGCTTCTGTGAATGTAGGTATGACGATCCTCTGGTGCTTTGACTTTTTGGTTTGTGTTCATTCACAATATGAACATAATCTCTCACCAATAATTCAAGACAATATATCGGAACTAATTGGTGGATTAATCTTTACACCCATTTAGACATATAACAGTCAAATACACAGGCTAGTGGCACTCATTTTGGGTGTCCATTTTGCCCTTTTGGATCACTGGTTGTCGTTAATCTCCTGGCCGGATGCTCATGCGTGGCTCAGACGGACCAATCTCTTTCTCCATTTGTTGAGTTATGACTTTCTGCTGTTTGGGTGGTGCATTAACACTTGGGGTCAATATGTTCAGCTGTTATTTTATTGGTTCTGTCACAATATGTATGTATGATTTTCATGTATGAAATGTAAGATGGTCTAAACACTTATATCTCTGCATTCCTGCATATTTTTGATGACATGTGCTCAGTTATCATAGATTTAAGCCAGCATTTTGGAATTTGCAAGCCCTTTTGTCCCTGGAGAAGATCTGTACTGTGTTTTTTTGAAACGCGTTGGACGCTGTCTGTTGACAGTTCAGGGCTTGTCTTTCAGCTGTTTCCATCTCTGCCCCCAACATATGTGTTTGTTTTTATTTCCATTTGAATGTTGTTCATTGTTATACATGTCAATAAATGTGTATTTTTTTACAATTACCGTTTGTGGTCCGTTCTTGAGGAACTTGTTTTTTTACTAGTTTCACGTTAATGTATTTTTAATAGTATCTAAATCTATCACTGTACTAGTCTCTTGCTGTAAGAGGGAGGGACAATAACCAACCAGGCTCACTTCATTGTGCAGTGCTGCGAATGTAAGAAATGGAGTTTGCTGACTGGAGAAGAGAGCATAGAGAGCTCATCAACAAGCTTCTAATTCTTATCCAATCCCATTCTTGACCAAGCTGTACTACATTGACTACAGTGGAGAAAAGAAAATGGTCAGGATTTGTAAAAAAAATCCTACAGAGATATGTGGATTTGAAAATTTGCAGAACAGAATTACAACTTTGTTTGACAAGAAGATAATATATACATATACTGTATGTTGGGGGTCAGCAACCTGTTGATCGCAGACAGGTGACTGGTAGATCGTGGTCTGGGCTTGCTGACCCACCATTCTAGAGCATCAAACAGAGTGCAATGCAGAGGGACTACTTGTAAAGTTGGAGCTGTAGTCGGGAGCAAGAGTGGCACAGCTGATGTCTCCTCTGTAGTGCTGGTTTCTGTCCCATGCCGAGTGATACCAACAGCACTCTACCTCTTATCCCAGCTAGCAGTCTCCAGAGTGGTGCCAGGAGCAGAAAAGAAGAGTTTTTCAGGTTAGTGTGAAGCAATACACTGGACATAATAGTATAGTGCTTCTTTTACACTAATGTGCTGCGGTGTATACCTGCAGCTTTCCTGCGGGTTTGCTGTGCTTAGCCACAGACTTCTATTATATCCTGACGGTTTGATGCACTTTCTGAAAGGGTTTTACCACCCCCCCATCTTTGCATGTGAACGAGCCCTAAAGGTGCTGCTCATTCACAAGTGCAGCAGGCACTGCTGCTCCTCTGAAAAGCGATCTGAGTGTGTTTGACAGGTGGCAAGGAGGCGATCTGTTGCCATCTCCAACGCCTAATTTAAACCCATGATTGCTGTGCAATGCACGCGATTGAGACACGGTAGTATGGCAATTAGGGGTTTAAGGCTGGGTTCACACTATTACGAATTGGATGCAATAGCAGGAGATTTTGACCGGCTCTCTATGGAGCCGGTTCACATATTTCTGCTGTGGCTCCGGTGCAAATTTTTACAGGAGCCCTGTGCGTCTTTTGGTCCGTTTCAGGTCCAAATGCAGCCCAAAATTCAGGCTGAAATCGGACCTGAACCGTTATACGAGGACGCACCGGACCCCTGCTGTGAGCTGCATGTGAAGATGGTGTGAACCCAGCCTAAATCAGGTGTGAGGAGGCGACACTGGACAACACTGTGCCCGGTGATCTTTGACTTCTCCCATGTTGTTCAGGGAGATCTCCACCTCTTTTAGGCCTCTTTCACACGGACGATCCATATGTCCGTTTTTCATCCTTCCGTTTTTGGATGAAAAACGGACATACATTCATCCCTATGGAGCGTCGGATGTCAACGGTGACATGTCCGCTGACATCCGACCCGCTCCGATCCGAAAAGTGTAACGGAGGAAAAACCTACTTTTCCATCCGTTTTCGGATCGGATCGGGTGACGACGGACACTACGGTCCGTCATCATCCGATCCCCCCATAGGGGAGAGCGGCGCTCTGACAGGTCCGTCGCTGCACAGTGTGCAGCGATGGACCTGTCATCTTTCTGCTCAGCGGGGATCGCCGGAGTGATCCCCGCTGAGCAAGCGGATGTTCACGGGGCGGATCATCACTCATCCGCCCCATGAGAGAGAGCCCTAAGGTTGCCCACCCCTGCTGTATGTATTGCATATGCAGTAATCCATAACAACCAACCAGATTTCAGTTTGCCATGGTTTTCATACATACATGTATGTATTAACTATCTTCTTGCCAAAAAAAAGTTGTACATACATATATGTGCTTAAGGCACACACCTCTTCTCCACTTTGTAGACTAAAAATGTAAGAAAAAGCAAAAACTCCTTGGGTACATATATATGGGTTACATGGCCCAGGTAGTATAATAATTTATGAAAAACTGTATGAAAAATATGGCAAACTGAAATTTTGTTGGTTGTCACGGATTACTGCATTTACTGCATAAATGATACTGGAAAAAAACCCAACAATTTGTCTTACACAGAGAGACTGTCAGTGTTACAGTCCCTATGGATGGACTTCTGTGTATTGCCTGCATTTAATCAGTAACAGAACTTGTGTAAGGCCTGAGTCAGTATTTAGGGATGCATTAGCAATACCTAAAACTGTGAGTTATGTAATGGGTGGACCCAAAAGCCAATTTTTAACATTAAGAATGCATGAGATTTTGGATCCTGATCATCCATTTTTCAGTGCCTTGACAGTAGATAGGCCAGCAGAGATAGGCCTTGGGGAACTGCAGAACAATTATCTACATAATAAAAACACATCAAGTCTGTTCTGTTTCTTTTTTCTTTTAAAATGGGAGGAAATATGGTAAAAGAAAGTGTGTTGCTGTAATGCGGTCTACACTAGGTAAAGGAATGGATTTTAATCTACAGAATAAATAGTCCAGTGCTGCCACCTGTTGATCTCTTACCAAGTCACAGAATATCTATGTCCGGCGATTTTACCAAATAGTCTCATCTCAATCTCAGGAGTACTTTGCATTCTCCATTTTCGATTTCTTGATCCTCTCCAAAATACATCAATATACTTTTTTTATGTCCTGTTACTGTGTTTAGCACCCTTTTAACCTAATTGTCAGGTAGGAAATCATTGTAAGCCCATATATTGTGAACTACAAGTTTTAGTATGGTCTTCCAAAAACTTGGAAAGATCCAAAACCTGTCATTCACGGTACAATGATTTCCCTCAAGTAAGTTATTCTGTTGAATATTCATATATGTATTTGTGTGTGTGGCTGAAAATTCCATTTACATGACAGCATCCATTCCCCAACACATAGACTAAACTATCAAAAACACTACCTGTGAACATTGTATATGCTATGACCAGCATTAGGCCTCATACACACTAGGCTCTTCTGAACACCTTTCTCCTCGCAGAAGAACAGCAGAGTTAAAAATGCACAGTTGTTTTTCAACTGTGTTTAGACGCGTTCTGGCACAAGTGTTTGGGCGTTCATTCATTTCATTGGCCAGTATATTAATTTTACGCGTTTAGACGCATTGGGCGTCTTTTTTGCCCAAATGCTCTTTTCCTGAGCGTGACTTTAATGCATTCATATTTCTGTACCTAAATACCCTGCTTCTAAACCCCTGTAAATGCATGGACACATAGGATAACATACAGCAGGGATATGCAATTAGTGGACCTCCAGCTGTTCCAGAACTACACGTCCCATGAGGCATAGCAAGACTGACAGCCACAAGCATGACACCCAGAGACAGAGGCATGATGGGACTTGTAGTTTTGCAACAGCTGGAGATCCACTAATTGCCTATCCCTAACATATAGGCACGTTTACGGGCAGGAAAAAAGAACAGCGTTTGACAGCTGCAGTGCGCACAAGGCCTTAGTCTGTGGAATTATTAGCAACACCAGCCATAAAGATATTTGTAAATGGAGTAACAATGGCTACATTAGTATTTAAAGCGGCATTAAAGCCAAAAACAAAATGATAAAATATTGTAGCTTATAGCCGTGTACACACGAACTGACTTTTCAACCGGACTGGTCCAACGGAACGGATCCGTCGGACAATCCGACCGTGTGTGGGCTTCATCGGACCTTCATCAGACCTTTTCTCTCAAAAATCAGACGGACTTTAGATTTGGAACATGTTTCAAATCTTTCCGCCGGAACTCCGCCGGACCCAGTTCCTATCGAGAAATCCGCTCGTCTGTATGCTAGTCCGACAGACAAAAAAGGACGCAAGGGCAGCTATTGGCTACTGGCTATCAACTTCCTTATTCTAGTCCCTTCGTATGTCATCATGTTCAAACCAACGGACTTTCGAACGGACTTTAGTCCATTCGTGTGTGGGCAAGTCCGGTCGTTTGAAAGTCCGTCGTAACTCCGACGAAAGTCCGTCGGACCTTTGATGCTGAAAAGTCCACTCGTGTGTATGCGGCATAACGATTCCTAAATGTGGTGGCTTTGTTTTCATTATTCAGGCTTTTTTCCTTTATTGTCACCTGATGATCTGGCCAGTAACAAACTTCCTATCTTAGGGTGTCTCCATTCTGGATGGAAGAACAACAGAGACACCTCTGGGCAGAAGCACTGTCAGTTGGGGAAGAGGGTAGTGTTAAAACAAAATAAGGTCAACCTCCAGCTAACACTTTAAAGCCATTATAGCAACAGTTTTTTTTTTTCTTTTTGGGGAAACGTTTTACATAAATGAATAAAAGCTTACAGTTGTAAGCACCCCTGTCAGTGTTAAATGGTTTGTCTACTCTAAGCCCTCTAACTGCCACTTTTGCTGAAAATTCTTTTAAAGTTATGTCTCATTGGTATTTTACCCCAGCTAGGATCGTGAAATGTCTACCATCATACCCGTCCAATTGCTTCTGAGGTTGCCCAGATTTGGGCAATATGAAACATACAGTATATGGTGGACCTGTCCTAAAGTCCAGAGGTTAAGAATCGGGGTGTACACACTGGTCGATGTGGTCCTCCACGTGAATTTGTGGAGAGACCCATGGAAGGCACATTTACATAAACCTATCTCAGACGCTACCCATCAGGAACGTACTCTAATCACTCATATTTTTGATGGCGACGAAGCCAACTATAGCGCGGTCTTGAAAGACACCGCTTCTTAGCTTTGAAGAGGTTAAGAACTGGGTTCACGATATGCTCATCAACATGAGATTAACAGCAATCCTTGAAGATAAGTATGACAAATTCCAACATGTTTGGCAGCCCTAGATAGACCACTTCCCACCCTCTCAAATGACCTCCTGATTTTTAGATCTGTAAAGGTTCCATTCGACACAGCTTAAAAATCCCCTGGGGCACCTTCTCCTTTTTTCCCTCCCCCTCCTGCTCTCTATCTTTCTTTCTCTGTTTTCTCTGTAGCTTGTCCTTATGTGCTTCCCTCTCCCACTGCTGAGCTCATGTAGGGTAGGCCATGGCCGCCTATATTATTTTTTTTTCCTCAGGCCAGGCCCTCCAGCCATATCTTTCATTTGTGCTATGGAACTGTGGAGACATTTGTGGTTCTGAGTGCACGATATTACGATATCCCCACCACTAGGGGCTCTAGAGAACACCCGCTGGCACTTAGATTCCGCGCCCTGGGAAATCTCATGTTCTAGCTCCTAGTGTGAACCGTGTTGGTGCTACAGAGTACCTGCTCTCCTGAATCACCCAGAGCTCAGTCTACAGCAGACAGCCGTATGGTCCACTACCTTGTGGTGCACTCCTGACCCCAACAGGGTGCATCTGTCACCTGGATTCAGGTGACCTGACATTAAGTCTTAGATATTCATCCCATTTTTACAAATTGATGCTCTGCAAGTTTTGCATTACCCATTTTCTATTACAGTAATAGACTGTTGTAGCTCTCATTTTGCATTTGGGGAGCATTGTTTGTACAAGGTGTACTGCCATTTTAAGTGCACACTTAGTTTTTGTAATGCTTTATTTCTCTTGTTATATTGGAAAACTTTAATAAAATTTCAGTAAAAGAGAAAGAGGAAAAATGAAAGGAAACGACTGCTGCTATTCAGTGATCATATAAAAAACACACATGCACACAAAATCAACAAACACCTTATACAGTAAAGCAGTAACTGTATGCAACACAGTTAAAACAATAAAGAAGAACAGAGGCGGCTCTCTAATTAGGCGAAATAGGCGGTGGCCTCAGGCCTCACAGTCATAGGGGCCTCGCACAGCTGGCTAGTTTACCTAATTAGAGAGCCGCCCCTTCCAGCAGCAGAGATCTCCGCCATCACACAGTCCTGTATCCCCTCACTTTGCTACAGGGAGAGATACGGGCTGCGAGTGAGACATGTGATCGGAGCTCCGGATCACAGACAGGGAGAGCCGCTCAGTAGAGCTCTGACAGATCTCCCCCCTCCCCCTGCTGCCCGCACAGCCAGACAGAAGAGGAGAGAGAGCTTCTGCTCCTCCTCCCGCCCTCTCCTCCTGTGTCTGCCCCGCCCACTCTCCTCGGCAGTGTTCTCTGTTCTGCCTCAGAGAAGGGGATGTGTGGGCGGGAAGATTCAAGCTGAAGCCCAGCAAAGAGAAAAGGACAAGGGGAGTCTGATCCATCCATCCATGCAGTCCCTCCTGCCTCCCAGTGAGTACACTGATGTAGGAGATGCTCTTCCTTCCCTTCCGTCTCCACCCCCTTCTCTTTCTTTCTTTCCTTCCATCTATCTTTCCTTCCATCTTTCTTTCCTTTTCTATCTATCTATCTATCTATCTATCTATCTATCTATCTATCTATCTTTCTTTCCTTCCATCTTTCTTTCTCTTTCTTTCTTTCCTTCTATCTATCTATCTATCTATCTATCTATCTATCTATCTATCTATCTATCGTTCTCTTTCCTTCCATCTTTCTTTCTCTTTCTTTCTTTCTCTTTCTTTCTTTCCTTCCATCTTTCTTTCTCTTTCTTTCTTTCTTTCTTTCTTTCTTTCTTTCTTTCTTTCTTTCTTTCCTTCCATCTTTCTTTCTCTTTCTTTCTTTCTCTTTCTTTCTTTCGTTCCTTCCATCTTTCTTTCCTTCCTTCCATCTTTCTTTCTTTCCTTCCATCTTTCTTTCTTTCCTTCCATCTTTCTTTCTCTTTCTTTCTTTCTCTTTCTTTCTTTCTTTCTTTCTTTCTTTCCTTCCATCTTTCTTTCTCTTTCTTTCTTTCTTTCTCTTTCTTTCTTACGTTCCTTCCATCTTTCTTTCCTTCCTTCCATCTTTCTTTCTTTCCTTCCATCTTTCTTTCTTTCCTTCCATCTTTCTTTCTCTTTCTTTCTTTCTCTTTCTTTCTTTCTTTCTTTCTTTCTTTCTTTCCTTCCATCTTTCTTTCTCTTTCTTTCTTTCTTTCTCTTTCTTTCTTACGTTCCTTCCATCTTTCTTTCCTTCCTTCCATCTTTCTTTCTTTCCTTCCATCTTTCTTTCTTTCCTTCCATCTTTCTTTCTTTCCATCTTTCTTTCTTTCTTTCCTTCCATCTTTCTTTCTTTCTTTCTTTCTTTCTTTCTTTCTTTCTTTCTTTCTTTCTTTCTTTCGTTCCTTACATTTTTTTTTCTCTTTCTCTTTCTTTCTCTTTTTTTTTTCTCCTTCCTTCCTTCCTTCCTTCCTTCCTTCCTTCCTTCCTTCCTTCCTTCCTTCCTTCCTTCTCCACTCATCCCCCTTTTATTTCTCTCTTTGTGACAGCTTACCAGAATAGGTAGGATCTGTGAGAGCAGCTTCCCTGTGCAGCTCTGCTTGAGGAAAATATATCTTTATTATGCCCACTCACCTACCCCCTTGTACTGTCCAATCCCCTATACTGTACCCTCCTAATACAGTTCATTTTCATCCCTTGAATTTTTTTTTCCCATTATGGGAGTGAGTGGGGCCGCATGTCTAAGTTTTGCCAAAGGCCTCACAAAGTCTAGAGCCGCCTCTGAAGAAGAACTCACCCAATGCTCTGTTCACATTTATGCTGGTAATATTCTACGATTGTATTTTCATAAAAGTTACTTCTGTAAATCCCTATATCTTAAGGTGACCAGATTTTTAAAATGAAATCTGGGGACATATTTTTTTACTTGTAATGGCAGCAATCGGCGACTCTTTGCCCGTCTCCGCCGCCGCCCGCCTCACAGCCTGTCAAGTCTAAAGCCCCATACACACTATCAGATTTTCTGCTGATTTTTTCCTTCAGATTTACCAAAACCATATAATAAGAGGTCAAACCTTAGGAGGTTCAATTTGTATGCAATCAGGCAGGCCCTTGCACTACATGGTTTTGGTAAATCTGAAGACAAAAATCAGCAGAAAATCTGTTAGTGTGTATGGGGCTTTACTCTTCGGGCCCGGCAACTACTGGGTGGGGAGCAGAGGAAGATCACTCCACCAGGGAAGGCAAGGAGGTAAGCAGACAGGCTGCTGGCTGGGACTTGAGCCAAGGCAGAAGGACATGTGAGTGGAGCTGAATGGGCATGCGCCCGAAAGTGAAGAAATAGTCCCTCCGCTCCGACCCGCACATGATCATCAGAAAGGGGCACAGATAATGGAAAAAAATAAACCCCCATAAGCTAGTAGGAGTGGCAGAGGACGGGGGTGCAATTCAGATTTTTTCTTTTTATTCTGCACGGGCTGTCTTTGAAATTGCCCCAGCCCCTGTTCAAATCCAATCAGGAGATAAAACTGGACAGACTTGGTCCAGGGACAGTGTCCTCAATCCGGGGACTGTCCCCAGAAACCGGGGATGTCTGGTCACCCTGCTATATCTACAACCGCTATAAAAACGTAGATGAATTACCAAATATTTGGTTTAAGGTGTGTAGCCACTCTTTCACAATGACTCAGTATGACTTCCACTAAGTGCCACTGATCTTATATGGACCTTTTTAGGTCCTCCAAAGTGTATGAACTAACATTATTGGTAAAGTAAAAGCATGTATCCCCCTATTTCCTGATACTTATGACTAAGACTTTCTGCCTTTTGATGGCAAGCACCACTTCCACCATTGAACATTCTAGTGCCAGAGGTAGTCAATAGGTGCTCTGATAGCTGAAAAGGGGTAGGCTTAGTGCCAAAAGGGGACCAGGCTAAATATTGACTTACAGAGAAGTCAATTGCCTGTACTCAGCCTGCTTAAAGGATCTAGGGTCCTCTCCAGCCATAAAGGAATTGATATGAACAAGTCCAGGTCATTGCGCTTTACCAGTTATGTTAGTTCGTAACCAGTTAGTGTATAACCCGACAAGCTCGAAGCTTGAATGGTCAACCACCCTGCATATTATAAACCCTCAAAAATCAAGAACATTTTTTAAAAGTTAATGTTATAAATCAAAACAGCTCTTTAACTTAAACAGAATTATAAACTAAGGAAGAGTAGTTTGTTTATACTGGAGTTCTAGATTAAAAGCAAGTGACAGCATATGCATGTATAGGTGCAGTATGTGTACAGTACGTGTACCTTTAAAAAAAATCTATGAAGTAGATAATACAACTTTATGGCATTTCAGAACGTACCTATATGTTGGCTACTTCGAAATTTCACCCACTTCTCCCATCTGTGTATTATGGTTTTCAGCACAGTTTTTGCATGGTGAGTCTCAGCACTTTGAAGCTTGGCCTGTATGTCCAGCTTTCTGGCTTTCCTTGCTGCACAGTACTCCATCCAAGCACTGCATATGTTAGAAGGAATTAATGTTTTATTAGCCTTTCACTGAAGCCTACAATACATGTAATGATATCCATGTAATACAATATGAAAAGACATAGAAACAATGTAAACAGAAATAACAAGTCTCTGAAAGAATTACTATATTCTGTGAGTATTATTTTAAGAATCTCTAATATAAGCGTGTGGTTATGGTCATGACGATAATATAATAATATTAAAGCCTAACCCCAGGCAAAGCTTTGTTTTAGTTTTGGATAGAGTTATGAATGGTGAAGACCTCTGTCAGGTTTTAAAAAAGGTTTTCGTTCCATGCGTTCTCAGTATATTAACCAGTAAGTGTTACTTAAAGTGATTGTAAATGATCACGTTGTAAAACAAGTAAAACAACCCATTCAGTTTATAATAGAAATGGAAGGCAAAACATCTGTGTATAGATATAAAAAAACATTGATCACATTCCCTCTGTTCTCAGCTGCATAAGAGCTGGGGGAGGAAACACAGCAGCACACTGAGCTTCCCAGTGAAAATCTGTGTAGGGGAGGCATGTCAGGACAAGTCTGATCATTGGAGGAGAGCAGGCTGAGTTCCCAGCATAGCTAGAGAACTGACCACGATGTGCTCTCCTGCCTCGTGTGGTCAGTTTTTAATAGGAAAACAGAGTGACAGGCAGAGTGTTAACTTTTTGACTGCTTATGGGAGCAGACGGCCGCATCATCGGAACGTCTCTTGGGCGAACCGGCAGTAACGGTAAGCCCGAGAAGCACCGGCGAGTGGTGGGAGGGGGGCATCCCTTTCGCCGCTTTGGAAACCGGCCCAGCAGCTCATGAGTCACTCAGAATGGGTTCATGAGAAAGCCGGCTGTCTGCTGAAAAAAAATGGTACCGGGATTGTGGCTGATATCTTCAGACTAAATCACTAAACCACTTGCAGACCGCAACAACGTGTATATATATATATATAATATATATATATATATATATATATATATATATATATATAATATAAATATATATATATATATATATATATATATATATATATATATATATATATATATATATATATATATATATATATAAAAAAAAAAAAATATATATATATATATATATATATATATATATATATATTATATTGCACGGCAAGTGGTTAACGGACCCACGGCTGACTATAAGGCACAGAGGGGTAGCTAGAGCACAAGGTCCCCAATGTCTCTCATCTCTAGATCTGTATTCACAAGGCCCAAGGACACAGATAGTAGCCGCCTTCCAATCTTCCAAGCGACACCCAGTGATACAGACAGATCTTTGGCAGACAGCTTCCCTCAGTAAGCTTCGTCTAAGCACCTGGGTCTCAGTATTCCTCCCCACAGGTTGCCTAGCTGAGGAATCACCAACAGCAGCCTTTTGTCTGGGAGGGCAGCGTGCCCCCAAGGCTGGACTCCTCCACTCTGGGACAAGACCCAGAGCTCTGTGTACTCCTGGAATAAATACAGTCTCCTATCATGCCTTTAGATCCTGCTTCTGTAGGATATGCTGGGGCTGTATCAATATGTATGCTGCCATCTGCATAGCTCCACACCTACCATCCAGAAACTTCTCAAGTTGCCTGGATACAGACGGAGCTATCCAGCAGACTGGCAGCAGCAGAGCACACAGATCTGACCTGACTAAACAATCCCAGCTCACTGGGTACAGTGAGCCAAACTATGCTTTTACCTACACAAAATTATAGCCACGCTGCCTACAATGTGGCAACTAAATTTACGTATCAAAAACACACTCTTATGCCCCGTACACACGATCGGATTTTCTGACAACAAATGTTGGATGTGAGCTTGTTGGCTGAAAGTCCGACCGTGTGTATGCTCCATCGAACATTTGTTGTCGGACTTTCCGCCAACAAATGTTGGCTAGCAGGTTCTCAAATTTTTCGCCAACAAAACTTTGTTGTTGGGATTTCCGATCATGTGTACACAAGTCCGACGCACAAAAGTTCACGCATGCTCGGAATCAAGCAGAAGGAGCCGCACTGGCTATTGAACTGCCTTTTCCTCAGGTTGTCATACGTGTTGTATGTCACCACATTCCCACATTCGTAATTGTTGGCCAACTCTGTGTGACCGTGTGTATGCAAGACAAGTTGGAGCCAACAACCTTCGAACAAAATTCTACGGTTTTGTTGTCGGAAAGTCCGATCGTGTGTACGGGGCATAACACTTATCTAACTATCTTAGCACCTACCTAGGAGGGTGCTACAACTGTAAAGGTGGTATGTTCATTAAAATTTTGGGTACTTGTATATGCAGAAATAGAACTTCGCCCCACTGCATACAATGAAAATATGCCTGGTTGCACCTGTCAATACTTCTACTAGGAACTCAAGAACAAAATTCACAACACGGCAGGAGGTATATTGGCAAGGCCTGGCAAAACACATGTACAGCATTCAGTGGTTGTTGAGTTGTCAAAGCTGTAAGGAAAGATGATGGCTCTTCCTGCTATTCCCCAGAAATTAGCAATCAATTTCAATAGGTGATAGGTAAGGGGGATGTGATACTTCAAAATTGTGACTGGAGAAAACTTAAGCTGGAGCAGGTTTTGCACAGTACGAAGAAATGGGGGGGAGGGTTCCAGCCCACCTAGTGGATTTGGGGGATATTTTGAGTCAGGAAGAATGGTGGCCTTGGAGAGGGGTGGATGCATAAATGAAAGATAGAATCTGTATATACAGTGCCTTGAACAAGTATTCATACCCCTTGAAATTTTCCACATTTTGTTATGCTACAAATAAAAACATAAATGTATTTTATTGGGATTTTATGTGGATAGACCAACACAAAACGGCACATAATTGTGAAGTGGAAGGAAAATGATAAATGCTTTTCTAATTTTTTTTTACAAACAAATATCTAGAAAGTGTGGCGTGCATTTGTATTCAGCCCCTTTTACTCTGATATCCCTAACTAGAATCTAGTGGAACCAATTTCCCTCAGAAGTCACCTAATTAGTAAATAGAGTCCACCTGTGTGTAATCTCATCTCAGTATAAATACAGCTGTTCTGTGGAGCCCTCAGACGTTTGTTAGAGAACCTTAGTGAATAAACAGCATTATGAAGGCCAAGAAACACACCAGACAGGTCAGGGATAAAATTGTGGAGAAGTTTAAAGCAGGGTTAGGTTATTAAAAAAAATCCCAAGCTTTGAACCTCTCACAGAGCACTGTTCAATCCATCATCCAAAAATGGAAAGAGTATGACACAACTGCATACCTACCAAGACATGGCTGTCCACCTAAACTGACAGGCCGGGCAAGGAGAGCATTAATCAGAGAAGCAGCCAAAAAGGCCGATGGTAACTCTGGAGGAGCTGCAGAGATCCACAGCTCAGGTGGGAGAATCTGTCCACAGGACAACTATTAGTCGTGCACTCAACAAATCGGGCCTTTATGGGAGAGTAGCAAAAATAAAGCCATTGTTAAAAGAAAGCCATAAGAAGTCTCGTTTGCAGTTTGTGAGAAGCTATGTGGGGGACACAGCCAATGTGGAAGGAGGTGTTCTGGTCAGATGAGACCAAAATTGAACTTTTTGGCCTAAATGCAAAACGTTATATGGTGCAGAAAACTAACACTGCACATCACCCTGAACACACCATCCCCACCGTGAAACATGGTGGTGGCAGCATCATGTTGTGGGGATGCTTTTCTTCAGCAGGGGCAGGGAAGCTGGTCAGAGTTGATGGGGAGATGGATGGGGCCAAATACAGGGCAATCTTAGAAGAAAACCTGTTAGAGTCTGCAAAAGACTTGAGACTGGGGCAGAGGTTCATATTCCAGAATGACAATGACAATAACATACAGCCAGAGCTACAATGGAATGGTTTAGATCAAAGCATATTCAGTTGTTGAATGGCCCAGTCAAAGTCCAGACCTAAATCCAATTGAGAATCTGTGGCAAGACTTGAAAATTTCTGTTCACAGATGCTCTCCACCCAATCTGACAGAGCTTGAGCTATGTTGCACAGAGGAATGGGCAAAAATGTCACTCTCTAGACGTGCAAAGCTGGTAGAGACATACCCAAAAAAGAATTGCAGCTGTAATTGCAGTGAAAGGTGGTTCTACAAAGTATTGGGGGGTTGAATACAAATGCACGCCACACTTTTCACATATTTATTTGTAAAAAATTTAGAAAACCATTTATCATTTTCCTTCCACGTCACAATTATGTGCCACTTTGTGTTGGTCTATCACATAAAATCCTAATAAAATAAATTTACGTTTTTAGTTGTAACGTGACAAAATGTGGAAAATGTCAAGGGGTATGAATACTTTTTCAAGGCACTGTATGCTGGAAGGGATTTTCCTGCATACTATGGGTCCTTCTCTACCCTAGGGACAATCCTATCTAAATAGGGGATCTTTCTGTATACGTGAAACGCTCTTTCTGCACTCTGTTTCAAGAACATGTTCTCTTAAATACATGAGGTAGAGGAATGAGAACATCCTGCAACACCAGGTAGAAGGGTCCCCATGAATTGTGATTGTGGCCTTAAACGAGAATCTCTTTTTTTCCCCCTTTTCCACTCTCTATATACAAAATAAAAATTAAATACTAAACATCTGAACTTAGCAGTGCATAAATCCAAAATGTTTCCATAGCACTAAACAAAAGCTTGAGAGGTTTAAAGAACCTTGATACATCTGCCAAATGATCTTAAGGCTAGAAACATTTTTGCTTATACATGTAAATCTACCTTTGTCAGGGAGTAAAATACTCACTCAAAGTATAACCTCTGTAACTTGTTGATGTAAAATGAGTATGCTTTCTTAAATAGTTCTGGTGACACCTGAATGGAAAAAAAAAAGCTGTATCAAAAGGAATGTTAAGTAATCGGAAAAACCCTTTGGTTTACTTCCAGGATGTGAAGATAGCAACACAAAGCTTGACAAGCCCTCTCCCCAAATAGCCTAATGTACGTTAATATTAACGAATGGGTGAATTAACGAACAATATACGAACAAGAAAAAGAAGCCATATACATAGGACCGTGTGAATGAAGCTCAATACGATAAAATATCTTTGTCCTTTCTTGTATAAACATGCACAGGCTCCCTTGTATCCTATGAGTGTGTATGAATAACAGTGCCGTGCTCATCTTTGAAGTGACTCTGGTAAACAAAGAGGAACCAGATCAAGGTCTTCGAACCACAGATTATGTTTTTTCTTCTGATGGTGAATTACTGTGGTAATCTGTAAAACCCAGCTGTGAAAACTTTAAGACTGCATGTGAAATGCTATAATTAAATTGTTGGGTCCTCAGGTTATCCAATATGCCATTCATTTTGTTAGATACTATTTTCAGTCTCACAATGAGATATTTAAGCCGATAAATATAAGTGGAGAGAATTAGGGGGTTACAAAATGGAAAATGATGAAAAAGACCCGACACAGGGTTGCCCTGCTGCATATTATTAACAAACGGTAAATGGAAAGGTTATTATTTATTTATTATTTATTAGAATCAAGCTTATTTTAGTCATTAGGATCAATTCACAAAGCTAGCACACTAGAATAGGGATAATTATTTTTTAAAAGTGACAGTTATTTTCAGTTATGCCCAATGTGATTTGTAAATGAGAATTGCGTGGCTAAAATAAAGATAAGCATGCTTGTGTTACCCCATTGTGATTTGAGTCTATTGTTTTGTATCATTTAAAGCAGACCTTCACCCTAAAGCTCCGTACACACGAGCCAAATGTCGGGCGACATCGGCTGGTTCAATAAAAACCGTCTGACATTTGGCCCGTGTGTATGTCAGCCGGCTTCTGTTGGATGAGCATGCTGGAAAACCAGCAGCCGACTGGCTCCCGATCCCGATCTGATCGGAGTGTTTTGGCAGGGGGACCCCCCCCCCCGTCAGAACACAACAGTTCGGCGGGGGAGATCACTGTACTAACATTGGATCGATAGTACAGAGGCTTCGACCGGAGCTGTCAGGTTTTTTTTCGTTCAACCCAGGCGTCTTCTGTTGGACCGGCTGCCATACACATGGACCGAATGTCTGCCGGTTTCTATTGAACTGGCTGATGCCACCCGACATTCGGCCAATGCGTACTAGGCTTAACTGTGAAGATGTTCTTCCAAGCCTCCTCCCCAATGCTCTATTAAGCCTCGTACACACGATGAGACTATCGGATGAATGATCGTCCTTTTTTTTTTATTTATTAGTCTCATATCGAAAACCAATAGGTTACTAAAGTTACAAAAATTCTCGTACGACAGAATACAACTTCAGAAGTGATGTAATGTGTTGTATTGTATTGTAATGTATTCTTTCGTTTCCAAGCATGCATGGTCTTGATCTTCCAATTTTTTTCGGATGAATACTGTACAGATTAACCGCTTGCCGACCAGTGCACGATGATATATGTCGGCACAATGGCACGGCTGGGCTAATGGGCGTACCTGTACGTCCCCTTTAAGACAGGCGAGCGCCCACGATGTACTCCGTGACTTGATGTCCGCCGGTGTCCATCGATCGTGTCACGGAGCAGCAGAATGGGGAGATGCCTATGTAAACAAGGCATTTCCCTGTTCTGCCTAGTGAAATGGCAGGGATCTACTGCTCCTTGTCATCGGGAGCAGTGATCGCTGTCATGTTAGTGGTAGCCCATCCCCCCCACAGTTAGAATCACTCCCTAGGACACACTTAACCCCTTGATCGCCCCCTAGTATTTAACCCCTTCCCTGCCAGTGTCATTTATACAGTATACAGTGCATTTTTATAGCACTGATTGCTGTATATGACAATGGTCCCAAAATAGTGTCAAAAGTGTCCGATGTGTCCACCATAATGTCACAGTCACGATAAAAATCGCAGATCGCCGCCACTACTAAAAAAAAAAAAAAAATTATAAAAATTCCATAAATCTATCCCCTATTTTGTAGATGCTTTTGCGCAACTCAATCAATATAAGCTTATTGTGTTTTTTTTACCAAAAATATGTAGAAGAATACATATCTGCCTAAACTGAGAAAGAAATTTGTTTTTTTATATATTTTTTGGGGGTCTTTATTATAGCAAAAAGTAAAAAATATTGCTTTTTTCAAAATTGTTTTGTTTATAGCGCAAAAAATAAAAACCGCAGAGGTGATCAAATACCACCAAAAGAAAGTTCTATTTGTGGGAAAAAAAGGACGTCAATTTTGTTTGGGTGCAACGTCGCACGACCACGCAATTGTCAGTTAAAGCGACACAGTGCCGTATCGCAAAAAGTGCTCTGATTAGGAAGGGGTTAAATTCTTCCGGGACTGAAGTGGTTAAAGGAAAATTGTTAGTTCTGGTATCATACGAAAACATTTTTTGTGTTTATCCCTTCGGATAATTTCGGATGAACTGATCGGCTCTTGAAAACTGTGTACTAACCATTAGTTTATCGTACATTCACTTCAAAAGCGTTATATTTCGTCCAATTTTCTCATTGTGTGTACTAGACATCAGCAATGGGCATACTTTTTTTAAGGACTTTATTTGTACTGCAAAGCAGCACTTCCATTTTTGCCACCACCTCCAGTAGGTGCGCAGATGTGACGCAGGGCTCAGATCCCGAGAGAAACCTGTGACACAGCTGCACATGCACCGTTGTACCCAGTATCTCCGCATGCTTGAGTTTTGCCACACATGCGCAAAGATCACTCACAAGGAAGCTGGAAACCTTCACTGTCATTGCGCTTGCGTAGATGCACTGATGGGTTCTGCCAGGACCCAAATAGTGGCACCCGGGGGAGGGAAGGGGGGAGCCAATTAACAAACTGAACTGAAGTTCCATTTTAAGATACAAAAGAAAACATCTGTTTAGCTGGAGCATTTTTTTTGACCCCTTGGTAACGTCCTATTGGACGAAAAGCTTTGGGGAGCAGACACTAGTGCTGACGTCAGGCCACTGTCCGATACCGGGTCGGCAGTGCCACCCATTGTCATATGTTTTTATGATTCGTTTTAGTTTGTCTTTTAACATACAACTCCAATAAATACACTATGGAGACTTCATCTGGCTTCCGGTGAGCTTTATTTACTACAGCTACATCTGGATGGTGCGAGTTGCTGAACAGCCTTCCCCACAACAGATGTCGGATCTACACTGAGTGCGTGTTTTCTGGCTTTTCTGGTGACCGTACATTTCACAGGGGTGCGGTGGATGATTCTGGAGCACTGTACTGGATCACCTCTTCATTTTTCAAGTCACCACCACATTTTTGTGCACATCTTTGCCCTGAAATATTGTGTTTTCACCTATAATTGCTGATCCTATCTTGGGACTGTGCATTTAAATCTATATTTTTTCACTACATTGGTTTTTTATTGTTAATTTCCATCCACAAGATTGGACTTCTATATATACTTTTTTAACTCTAGCATTTTTTCACTTTTAACACTTTTTTTTTTTTTTACGTTATTTCAATGTGGTGTCCATTTATAACACAGTATTCTCATCTCATCGTTGTTCATTTACTTTTGGCACTACACAGTTTTTCTTAAGAGCAAGTAAACAAAAGTTATATTACAATAATAATTAAAATCAAACTTTTAACGTCATTGTAAAGGATTTTGTTTTTTAATACTAAACATGTTATACTTACCAGCTCTGTATGGTTTTGCAAAGAGCAGCCCCGATCCTCCTCTTCTGGGGTCCCCCCGCTGGCACTTCTGTCTCCTCCTGCCTTCTGAGTGCCCCCCTATTGACACACATTGACATGCGCATCTCGGCCCCGTTCCCCACTCCCTCATCACTGGATTTGATTGACAGCAGTATGAGCCGATGGCTTCCGCTGCTCTCACTGAGTCCAGTGGGGAGGGAAAGAGCGCCGCTGCTCTTGGGCCCAGCGCTGGATTGAGAATCAGCTCAGGTAAGTATTTAGGGGGGCAGAGGGGAGCTGTACCTAAAAGGCTTTTTAATTTCATTAAAGTAATGAGGAAAATGCATTAAGGTAAAGATCTTTAGCCTTTTCAACCACTTTAGGGTAGGACACTACAAATTAATGTAATGAGTAAACCATTTAAAGTAACTCAAACCAGTTGCTTTATGCCCCGTACACACGATCGGACATTGATCGGACATTCCGACAACAAAATCCTAGGATTTTTTCAGACGGATGTTGGCTCAAACTTGTCTTGCATACACACGGTCACACAAAGTTGTCGGAAAATCCGATCGTTCCGAACGCGGTGACGTAAAACACGTACGTCGGGACTATAAACGGGGCAGTAGCCAATAGCTTTCATCTCTTTATTTATTCTGAGCATGCGTGGCACTTTGTGCGTCGGATTTGTGTACATACGATCGGAAATTCCGACAACGGATTTTGTTGTCGGAAAATTTTATAGCCTGCTCTCAAACTTTGTGTGTCAGAAAATCCGATGGAAAATGTGTGATGGAGCCTACACACGGTCGGAAATTCCGACAACAAGGTCCTATCACACATTTTCCGTCGGAAAATCCGACCGTGTGTACGGGGCATTATTGTGTAAGACAAAATAATTATTCTCGTCTTTAAGAGAAAAAAAAAAAAAGACTGTTATGAGATTTACATAATTGAAAAAAATGTAAAGAATGTAATTACCAATTGATCTTCATCTTGTCCAAACAAATATTCAAGATAGCTTCCTGTCATTGTCTTTAGCTTTGGTTTTCTTGCTTCGTCGATGTATGCATCCCTATTAAAAATGTAGAGCTGAAATAGCAGGAAATAATAGGATAGACGGCTTTTCTTCATATTACACGCCTTATCTTAGCAGAAATACAGACATTTGATAGGCAAATACATTGCCCAAAATAATACAGTAGTACCATTTGGGGTCCCGTCAAGGTATATACCTGCAGCCACTTAGTGACCAAACTGGATAAGATTGTGCACTTGCAACTGTGGCAGCTGATCTAACTGGTAGCTCCAATGGTGCACCCATTGTACTCTGACTGATGCTGTCACTCCTAGATGTCTTAGGCAATCATAGGTCTAATGCCCCGTACACACGGTCGGATTTTCCGATGGAAAATGTCCGATCAGAGCGTGTTGTCGGAAATTCCGACCGTGTGTGGGCTCCATCGGACATTTTCCATCGGATTTTCCGACACACAAAGTTGGGGAGCAGGAGATAACATTTTCCGACAACAAAATCCGTTGTCGGAAATTCTGATTGTGTGTACACAAATCCGACGGACAAAGTGCCACGCATGCTCAGAATAAATAAAGAGATGAAAGCTATTGGCCACTGCCCCGTTTATAGTCCCGACGTACGTGTTTTACGTCACCGCGCTTAGAACGATCGGATTTTCCGACAACTCTGTGTGACCGTGTGTAGACAAAACAAGTTTGAGCCAACATTCGTCGGAAAAAATCCTAGGATTTTGTTGTCGGAATGTCCGAACAAAGTCCGACCGTGTGTACGCCCTATTAGTGTCCTCAAGAGTGAGGTCGTCATAATATGACTTTTGTGAGTCTCCTGAGAAGAAAGGAGTACATAGGCAACCTTCTGCCAACCTTCTCTTTATTCTGTTCTCTCAAACGTTGCCAGCTTTTGTAATAAATGGCTTGCACTGGCTGCAGCCTGGTTGCCAGGGGCAACATCTGATTGTCTCACAGCTTTGACTGCACTGCCTCACTCAGAGTCCTTGTTTGTGATGCTATGGTCTCCCTATAATGGTGGTTATCTGGTTCCCTTTGCTGAACCTCCATATTACTGTGGAGGGCAGTGTTAGCTGTTAGTAATTGCTTCAGTATTTCCTCAATCTCTAGATCTAGATCCTCCATTTCTAGGAGGGTATTGTCCCTTTCAATTGTATATTTCTTTAAAGCTCGTTTACATCATCCACCAGTTGTAAAGTTTGTGGGGTTAGCAGGAAAGCAGTACACTGGCTTTGTGGAGCAATATAGTCCTTTAGTAACCTCACAAGGCTTAACAGCAGCAAACGCAAATGTCCACAATGAAAAAGAGAAACACATCCTCCTTTTCAGGTCAATCTAGTCCAAGTAACAAAAAAGGAAGTGAGCCAAACATAGTGGTTCTATATGATCTAGTCAGCCCTGGAGTGTTCCCCCATGTGTGTGGCCAACCCCACACAGCAATTAGCAGTCCTTTCAACACAAAACTCTACTTCCTCCTGTCTTGTCAGTCCTCTCTTTCAAAAAAGAATATGTCAACCCAACATTTCATATTCCTGATGTGTCTGTTGTACCATGTATTTATATGAAAAAGTATCCTGTTCTCTTTGTATTGCTTCCTTTGTGTGAAATCCCTGGTGTTCCTTAAAAACTGACCACACTAGGCATGAGAGCACAGCGTGGTCGGTTTCCAGTGTGCTGCGGTTTTCTCCTCCTCCAGCTCTCTAAGATCCTTATGCAGCTGAGAACAGAGGTTATGTGATCATTAATATTTTAATATAAATACACAAATGTTTTGCCTTTTATTTCTATTTTAAACCAAATGGGTTGTTTTACAAGGCGAGGGTTCACATATAACCCCTACTGTGTCTCTTAAAGAGCCCACACCACCTGCCACACAAGGACACATTCAGGACACACCTAGATCTGTAGATGTGGTCTGGCAGCTGATGACATTGACAAGGCTGCAGCAAGTGTCCCTACCTGTGCTCCCACTGTGCATAAATAAGCCTGCTGCTTTTATTATAAACATGCAGGAGTCACAGTTAGGGACACTTGCTGCGGTCTTTTCAATATCATAGGCTGCCAGAACACATCTACAGAGCTAGGTGCAATGAAGCCGTCAGCTTCCCTGAAGAGATCAGACCTTTTTTTACACTGCTCCCCCACCAGTTGACATTCTCTGATTCCTGTCACCTCTCCCCATGTCTGTTCCGATCTGGCCACCTCCTGCCTGCTTCAATCCCTGTCAATTTACTTTAGAACAGTTACTATTTTCAAACCTTTATTTTCCTGATTTATTAAAGAGGAACTGCAGTCTGCTCACATAATTTGTAATAAAAACATATTTGCCATTCTGAAGCTTCCCTCCAACCACTTTGCATATTATTTTATAATTACTGTGATTCTGTACATGCCAAATATACTGCAGAAATCTCCCCCCACTGAGTCTGGTTGCAGCCATTTTAACTGTGGGCAGCTGAAGCTGCTGCCTGTTTACTTCCTGGATTTCCACAGAGGCATGCCTCCAGCTCTGCAGCCCTGCAGCTCTGATTGGCCCTCTTATGACTCATCCCCCTCTCTTCCTGGCAAACTCTCAGGAGAGTGAGAGAGAGCTGTGCATGATGTCATAATCCTAGGCTTTTTACCAGACAAGAAACAGGAAGTATAAGGTATTTACTGTAAGGAAAAAATGTTTAACTATCCAAAGTTAAAACAACAAGGGCAGATGATTTAATAGATGGAAAGTTGAAAAAAATGACTGAAGTTCTGCTTTAACTACCTCTAATAACAACAATATATACAAACAAACCTCATTTAATAAATAAATTCGTTAAAGAATAATCTCCTTTCTTCATTGTTGTGTGCCAAAAACATATGGGTTGAGGTGCATTGGCAAGGTGCAGTGGCGAAACTACCTGGGTCGCAAAGGTTGTGCTTGTGATTGGGCCCTGGAGTTCCACCACTGTGGGGGGGAGGCCCAAGAGCCCGGACCGTGGCTCCACAGCAGGGCTGCTGGCTGCAGTTATAAGCAGAGAGTGTCTGTTACATTATCTGCCCAGACCCAGTATTGACAGCCCAAATCCCCCCCCCCCCCCCCCTTTGCACGGATGAAAGAGGAGAGAGAAAAAGCTGGACCTGTTCCTCCTGCCTCTCTCCTCCTATGTGTGCCAGCAGCCCCTCCTGCACTCCAGTCCCTGGCAACACTGCACTCAGAAAGGGGATGAGTGGGCAGGAAAGCCCAGCAGAGTAGCCGGCAACTACTGTGCATGGTGGAGGAACTATACAGAGTGCAGACTGCCTGAGCCCCCTTCCTGGAGTGAGTGAGCTCACCTTCCATGGTAACTGAAGTGTCCCCCCTTCCTCCCTTTTCTCTCCTGCCTCTACACTAATGTAGGGGACTCAGATTTAAGGGGTGCTCAGTGGACTCTGAAGTAAGGGGGGGCTTTAGTGAGCAGTTCCCCTTTACACCAGAGTCCAAAGCATTCCCCCTTACTTCAGAGCCCCCCTTAAATCAGGATTCCCAGAGCACCCCTTACATTGAAGTTCCCCTTTACATTAGAATCCACAGAGATCCCCCTTACAGTGAAATTCTGCAGACTCTGATGTAAGGGGAACTGTGAGAACCCTGATTTATGGGGGCTATGATGTAAGCGGGAACACTGTGGACTCTGGTGTAAAGGGGAACTCTGATGTAAGGGGGCTCTGGGAACCATGATTAAAGGGGAATTGCTGGGAACTATGATGTAATTCGGGGATCTGGTTACCAGTCTGCAATGTTCCCCCTTGCATCAGAGTCTCCTCCTTACATTGGAGTTCTCAGTGTTCATTCTTAAACCAAAGGCCCCAAAATTCTCCCTTATATCAGATTCCCTAGAGTTTTCCCTTACATCAGAGTCTGCAGAGTCACATCTTACAGTGTAATGAACTCTGAGATTAAGAGAAACTCTGCAAGTTCAGATGTAAAGGGGAACTCTGTGGATTCAGATGTATAGGGGAACTCTGTGGATTCAGATGTGAAGGGGAACTCTGCAAGTTCAGATGTAAAGGGGAACTCTGCAAGTGCAGATGTAAAGGGGAACGCTGCAAGTTCAGATGTAAAGGGGAACTCTGCAAGTTCAGATGTAAAGGGGAACGCCGCAAGTTCAGATGGTAAGGGGAACGCTGCAAGTTCAGATGTAAAGGGGAACTCTGCAAGTTCAGATGTAAAGGGGAACTCTGCAAGTTCAGATGTAAAGGGGAACTCTGCAAGTTCAGATGTAAAGGGGAACTCTCCAAGTTCAGATGTAAAGGGGAACTATGCCGATTCAGATGTAAAGGGGAACTCTGCAGAACTTTGTGGATTGTGAGGTAAGGGGTAACTCTTGTGATTAAATCCATATGATTAGAAATGTTATTTAATCACAAAATATATCCAAGAGGGCAGGATGGGGGTCTGCTGCAGGACATGTGAAAGGGTCCCACTGCAGGCCCATAATAGAGGGCCCCATGATGGGATTAAAAGGCCCCAAGATTGGCGGGAAGGGCTCTGGGACCAGAGGTCAGGGGAGACCTTCATGGTTTCTTGCACCAGGGCCCTGAAGCTGCTAGTTACGCCTCTGGCAAGGTGCATTAAAGTGTGAAAATAACAGAAAAAAAAAAAGTTAATAAATAGCAAATATGGTCCAGCCACCTGAGGTGAAAAATAGAAGGCAGGGCCTGACAGCGAAAGTGTTACAATAACAGCCTAAGAGTTGAGATAACTGGAAGTTTCTATGTCTATAAAGAGAAAATAAGCTGTTTGAGGTGGTGATAAAATAACACTTCACAAGATAAAATTATTGATGAGAAGATAGAGCTTTCAACAGATTCATGTTCAATTCACAGGAAAAATAAAGATTATACATCTTGTTGACATATATATTTGTGAACTGCACATTTTAGAAAATTATCATAAAATAAATAAGTAATGGTGTTATAATAACTCATCCATCTTAGCAACAAAGTCAGATGACGAAACACGTTGGAGGCAGAGCCAGGGAATGGATCTCAGTGATGTTGTGTGTGTGGGTCCCAGAGCGCTCTGACACCCACAGAGCTGGATTGGATACTCATTTGTCAGCAAACGCTTTTACCTACTGTGGGACTTCACTACCCTGCCTGCATATGTCTCAGTGCCTCTGACCTTTTTTTCTCGTGAGTATATATGCTTGGACACTAATAAATGTTTTAAATGAAGCTAAATTACACTATAAGTTTTTTCCTTTGTGGGAGCCATCCATTCATCCATCCACATTCCTGTAGCCCAGAGTTGCTGCTGTGTGTGATCTATGCAGGACTGCCTCCATTCAGGGCTGGTGCAAGGATTTTTGATGCCCATCAAATGCAGCCTTACCAGCGCCCATCAAATGTAGCCTCACCAGCGTCCATCAAATGCAGCCTGCCTCACCAGCGCCCATCAAATGCAGCCCGCCTCATTAGCGCCCATCAATGCAGCCTGCCTCACCAGCGCCCATCAAATGCAGCCTGCCTCATTAGCACCCATCAATGCAGCCTACCAGCGTCCATCAATGAATGTTTGCTTGCTTACATTCATTCGGGAGTCAGGACACAGACACAGTCCTCCGCTACCGCTGTGCCTCTGACACTATGTGTGAACGGAATGGCAGATACCTGCTGATGCTGAGACTTAGTTGCTTGCTGCAGAGAGAAGAAAGTAGAAAAACCAGTGGCCGGGTGCCCTAGGCAGCAGGGGGCCCTAGGCGGCTGCCTAGTTTGTCTAGTGGTAGCACCGGCCCTGGCTCCATTCCTTTCACTTAAAGGCTAAGTTCAACTTTTTAGGCAGAATTTCACTTTTCACAATCAATAGAAGCCTTTCCCAATGTCCTTTCTGCCCAAGCCATCCCAATGTGCTTATCTCTCACCTACCTAGTCCATGGCAGTTTTTAATCTTCACCTCTCTGTTCAAAATGGTTAAAAATGCTTTTGGAGACCTGACTTCCTGTATAATCATATGACCATCCAGGTAACCTCATATCCCATCATGCCTTACTGCATCACAGAACAGGGTGTGCTTTACCACTTTGGACCACATCTCCCTCTTTACTATACCACTTATTTTTTAATTCCGCTTTCCTACTTCTTCCTTTAAGGTGGCCTTACACATTACAATCTCATTTGGATCTACCATCAGCTATGTTGTGCAAGTGCCTGCCTGATCTGATACAAATTGAATTGATTGTACAGGTGGCTCCTCCTGTTATAAATGCATAGTTTTGGTAAATCTAAAGGAAATTGTACAGAGATTGAACAATCAGATATGCATAGTGTATGGCCAGCTTTATGTAAGTACATGGGAGGGAGTAGATGGAGACACTCAGCTGTAATTGTTCTTGTGTAAACACACCAATTTCACTATTAGAGCACATATTTATCCAGAGAGAACATATTTTTTGGTGCCTTTTTGCCATGCCACACATAGGACAGTCTAGTGATTTCAATGGGCTGCCCTACACACAACCACTGAAGCAAAATAGCTTTTGGGGTATTTTGGTGTGTTGTGGTTTGCACATTTTTTACCGTGCCTTTGGTGAAGTTTCTTGCACATTTTCCCATGCGGCAAAATGTGCGTTCAATCCCACATTTGAGGTGATATTAACAATTAATGGCACCAAAAGCATGACTAGTTCATTTTAGGTGTATAAAGGGGGCCATACACTATAAAATCTGAATGTACAACCTCCTTTAGATTTACCAAAATTATCTAATAACAAGACACACCTATCTATCCAATCACTCTGTATCCAATCAAGCAGGCCCTTGTACTACATTGATGGTAGATCTAAAGGAGATTGTACTATGAGATTGTATAGTGTATGGTGAAGCTTTACAGACTTTTAGGACACACTTCTCTTGTTTTTAGTGCTGCACCTCTGCTGCACATAGGCTGTTATGTGATCGCTCAGCTCCTGCAAACTCTGCCAAATGAACAATATATGCAGTCTAAGGTAGAAAACAATCTACCAGAAGAGGAAGATATTCTCTGTGTATTCAGGGAGAACTGTGCCCAATGGCTGCATATAAGTACAGAGGTAGGTGGGAGCAATCTCCAGGAGGGGGAGGGCAGGTTCAGGGTGTGTGTTAACCACTAGCCGACCAGCCGCCGCAGTTATATAGCACCAGGTTGGCTCGGCTGGGCAAATCGCCGTAGCTGTACGTCGCTCCTTTAAGACATGACAGCAGTCAGGCGTTTGTCTCCAGGGCTGATGCGCGTGCCCGGTAGGCGCGATGACTGCCAGGCACACGCGATCGCTCATGACAGAACGAGAACTGGGATCTGTGTGTGTAAACACACAAATCCTGGTTCTCTCAGGGGAGAGGAGAAAGATTGTGTGTTCATACTAAGTATGAACACCAATCTCTCTCCTCCCCTAGTCAGTGCCATCCCCCCTACATTTAGAACACACCTAGGGAAAACAGTTAACCCCTTGATCGCCCCCTAGTGTTAACCCCTTCCCTGCCAATGACATTTATACAGTAAACAATGGTTATCTTTAGCTCTGTTCGCTGTATGATTCAATGGTTCCCAAAATAGTGTCAAAAGTGTCCGATCTGACCGGCGCAATATCACAGTCCTGATAAAAATCGCTGATCGCCGCCATTACTAGTAAAAAAATAAGTAATAATAAAAAATTACATAAATCTATCCCCTATTTTGTAGACGGTGTAACTTTTGCGCAAACCAATTAATATACGCTTATTGTGATTTTTTTTTTACCAAAAATATGTAGAAGAATACATATCGGCCTAAACTAAGGAAAAAAAAATTGGGATATTTATTGTGGCAAAAACTACAAAATACTGTGTTATTTCAAAATTGTCGCTGTTTTTTTGTTTATAGCGCAAAAAAATAAAACAGCAGAGGTAATGAAATTCCACCGGTAGAAAGCTCTATTTGTGGGGAAAAAAAGGACATGAATTTTGTTTGGGTACAAAACAAGTGCCGACGCAGTGCCGAATCGCAAAAAATGGCCTGGTCAGGAAGGGGGCAAATCCTTCCGGGGCTGAAGTGGTTAATGAGGTCAGCTGCTGAACTACTTCCTGACTCTTACCAGTTTTTCCATCCCATGTCCATGAACTGAGCTATTGCCTGTTCTAGAATACATAGAAAGCTTTTTTCTTTTCTGTAACAGAGGTACAATAAGGGCTAAACAATAGGTCTCTTGCGCATGAGTGTGGTGGTCGAGCACAGAGTCTTCCTACACATCTAATTCTTGGCTTGTAGAAATAAGTGCACCACACCTTGCATTACGTCCAGGACATTAAGGGTTGGTTTACACCAGAACACAGTGTGAGAAACCTGCACGTTTCCCGGACCATGTTCAAAATGCACTGCAGTTGCAATCTACAGCAGGTGTCAACGTTAAGTTAATGACACCTCAAATGCAGGTGCGCTTGCCCACACTGAATCGCATGGTACAGAAGTAACATGCAATGTGGTTGCATTGTTTCCAAAAGTAGTGCATGCACAAAACAGAACAGCACAGAAGTGCATGTGAATCGTACAGGAATGCACAGCATGTTCCTGTGCGATTCCTGGTGTGATCCAGCTCTAATAGGAAAGGTGGAAGGTGAACTTAGCCTTTAAGCTGTTCATGCCATTCTTGAGATAAGACAGGCATGTTTTTTTTTTGGGGGGGGGGTTTAGTGTATTTCCCGAAGAAAGGTGAAGGGAACAGGTTTGTTTAAGCTGGTGCTCTTTCTGGAGACTCACTGAGTGGTTTATTTGGACACATATCAAGTAACATTCAAGCTTATAAGTTCATTTATTTGAACACGAAGGAAGGATATATCATTAGCTAAACATTTGGACACTTTGTTGTGATCATATATTGAATAACCGATTAAGCCCCCGTTCACAGCGGTGCGACTGAAAATTCCAAATCGCATGACAAGTTGCACTCTATTACCAGCAATGGAACCGTTCATATAGCCACAACTCATGTCGCAGAGTTTATGAAAAAGGTTCCTGCACTACTTTTTACTTCTCTCTACTTTCACTTCTCGGACATTCCAAGACACAGTGGGTGTGGATGACATTGCATACTCACAGATATATACTGATAAGGGGGGCCCAGTGGGCATCAATGGTCCCCTAGTTATTCAACCAGTCTGGGTACATCGATAACCTGGAGCAGTCAGCAGAAAATGCATTAAGCAGAGCATGCCCCTCAAAGTGGCTGTACATTGGAAAAACATAGCACAACTGCGCGGCATATGAGCTGAAGAACACAAACTTTTTACCAATTTAATTGCGACTTGCATAGACTTCTGTTTAAGCAGAACTCTGGGCAGAAATGCTATTACATATTTGTACAGGTGCTTCCATACCCTTAAAAATACTTTTGGTCTTACAGTGCACATTTCTATTGCCTGTCAGATATCTAGCCTTCTTTGTTCCATAAAGAGCCCTCTGTCCCCCTCATATTTTGTTCACAGGACCGGTGGCTGATATGCCCTCTATTTCCTCATCCACCGGTCTTGTACAATCCCCTCTGTAGTTTTTAGTAGAGGCAAGGTAATTACGCTGCTGCTCAATGTGGTGGGTGGACCCAGTATACTCGGACTCCCAGTCTGATCCATTCACTGTGCTGTGTTATTGGATGCTCTGGCCACTACACTCCTGGTCTGTCCCTCCTCCCATGAGGCAGACACTTCACTGGCAGACCAGGATGTATACGGCTCAGAGAAAGCGAACCTTATCACCAGTGCCGGGACAAGGTCATCTAGAGCCCAGGGTGAACACCCCATCCCCCACCCATGATGTATGGCCATTGTGTCAACAAAGATCCCAAACCCCATAAAAATCAAGCATGCTTACCCCTAAGCATAAATTCATCCTCCTCCCAGCACAAATCCGCCCCCCCCTACTGAAATTCCCTCCTTCCTAGCACAAATCGTTGCCCCCCCCCAGCTAAAATTCTCTCTCCACATATGCCTTCAGCACAAATCACCCCCCCCCAACAAAAAAAATGTCCCCCTCCTAGCATAAACCCCTCAATGTCCTCTCTGAGCACAATTTCTCCCCCACCCCCATTTCAAATCTTCCCTCAGCAAAAATTCCCGTCCCCCAATTACCAATCCTGGCACAAATTCCCCCCCCCTCCCAAAGTTCCCCTCCTAGCACAGATACTCCCCAATCATCCATAATAGCACAACCCCCCCCCCAAAAAAAAATTCCCCTTCTAGCACAAATCCCTACCCCCTCTACCAAATCACCTTTTTTTAGCACAAACCCCCAAATTCCCCCTCCTAGCACAAATCCTGTTCCCCGCCCCTCCCTCCCAACAGAAATCCTTCCAAATCACCATTCCTAGCACACCTCCCCAAATTTGCCTTCCTAGGAAGATTCTTACCCCCCAATTTCCTCTGAACACAAATTCTCTCCCCCCAATCTCCTTGTGGTGCCCCCCCACCTCACATGACACCACAGTGCCCAGGGCAGCCGCCCCTCCTATCCACCCCTTGTCCCGGCCCTACTTATCACATCAGCTTCCCATATTATACTGTGGGGAAACAATGTGCAGTGTATGGACATAAAATGAGAGCAAAGCAGGGCAAAGCGATGTTGGTGGGCACACTTCAAATCCATTATACACATGCCCACAGTCCCGCCGACACAGGCTCTATATCCCAGGGCATGCTGGGATGTGTAGTCTCAGTAAGCGGCGACGAGCATTAATAAGAATTGACATTGCTGCTTCTGGACACCTCCCCCCGCACCCTTGGGACTGAGAAACTTTCAGAGCAGAACGATGACGTCACAACTAGAGTTTTGGACAAAATACACAGTTTTAAGCAATACAATGTCAGTAGTTTTGCCTAACTGACTGAAGTCGCAAGCCACAATAAAATCGGCAGTGCAAATCGCACTGATGTGCGGCTTTGAAATTGCGCTGAAGTAGCGCGCTTTCAAAGCCGCACCGATGTGAACCAGGGCTAACTGATGGCAGTATAAACGTTCTTTTTGTTTACAGTTTCTGGTTGTGTTGTAGATGGATAATTTACATGTGTTAGATATAGTACATTGTATTTTTTACAGCGCTGTGCTTTATGAGGAATCATGTTGTGAACTTCATATGTATGATGTTTCTTATAATGACTATGTTAAATGTAAACACATATAATACCATAGAAGAGCTTGATGACCCTTTTCCATAATTTCCTTAATCTTCAGTTCCAAAAATTGGAGAGGATTTTCAGGGCACATAATGCACAATCCACAGAGTAATGCCTGGAAACCGAACATAAAACCAAAATGTTAGCAAAGGTACAACAGCATTGATAGACTTACCCAGAACTGCAGTTTGGCTTATTTTATTTCATAGGCAGGAATATTTAGGTTGGGCGCCAAACATTCCTGTAGAAGAGTGAGATGTGGCACACACCCTACAAAACACCCGTCTCCATCTTTTTTTCATTTTGTCCTCCAAAATCTACTTGCTGAAACTGGATAATGTATTTATGAGGGCGAGCCATCCATCCAGCCCGTATCATATCACTTGAGTATATATCACGGTACTTACAGAATCTCTACCAGTACATCCAGAACCCTTACACTTAGAATTGCTGCCAGGACCTCCATTGGTGCTTACAGAATCCTTGCCAGGAATTCCAATGGTGCTTGCAAGTTCCCTGCCATGACTTCCAATGGTGCTTGCAGAATCCTTGCCAGGACTTACAGCATTACCAGAAAATACCCTAGGCATATCCTCTGACCAAAGGGTTATTTAACCACTTCAGCCCCGGAAGGATTGCCCCCTTAATGACCAGGCCATTTTTTTGCGATACGGCACTGCATCGCTTTAACTGTCAATTGTGCATTTGTGCGACGTTGTATCCTTTTTTTCCCACAAATAGAGTTTTCTTTTGGTGGTATTTGATCACTTCTGCGTTTTTTATTTTTTGCGCTATAAACAAAGAGTGACAATTTTGAAAAAAAATGAAAAAAAAAAAAAATTTTTTTACTTTTTGCTGTAATACATATCCAAAAAATATATAAAAAAACAAATGTATTCATCAGTTTAGGCCAATATATATTCTTCTACATATTTTTGGTTTAAAAAAAAAAAATCGCAATAGGGGTATATTGATTGGTTTGCGCAAAATGTATCGCGTCAACTATGGGATAGATTTAGGGACTTTTATTTTTTTTTAAATTGTTTTTACTAGTAATGGCGGCGATCTGCGATTTTTAGCGGGACTGCGACATTGCTGCGGACAAATCTGATCCCAAATGCCACTTTTTGGGAACCAGTGACATTATTAAAGCCAACATGATGTCGTTTGCAGTGCAAACCCACATGGACAGCGGGGGGGGGGGGGGGGGATTAGGGTTTCGGGGTAGTGGTCGTTTTCCAGAATAAGGGGATCAGTTGTCTAGCTGCCGACAGGAAAATATGCAGCAAATTACGCTTCTGAGATGTAACTGAGCCTGGGAGCATGGAGAGAAGCGCCATTTCTGGGGTAGGTTTTAGGGATTGATTATACAGGGCCTTGTGTATGGAGAAAACCTGGCACCAAAAAGGGTTGAATCATATTACAATCCCACCAAATGTGGTTCCCTCAGCCAATCCACATCGCCAACAGGTGGGGGGGGGGGGGGGGCAATGGTAAACTTTTGTGTAGGGAATGTGGCTCCCTGTAACATCTGTGCCAAAATTTGATACAAGTGCCCAATTCTGTATTGTAGCCATTTGATACAGATACCATGTGACTCAACAAACTTCAATTTTATTGAAAGTAGGCACAGAATATAATGAGAAAACTAGGACTTGTATTGCCCAGAGTTGGGCTTTAAGGGTGGAGGGGTTAAGTATAGGACATTAGTTGTTGAGGACTTAAATGGGGGGGCTCCTCCTCTCTTGCTGGTGCTGCCCAATAGGAAACCGATTCCCATGGGGGCACTCCTGTGGGCTTGCTTTCAAGCTCCGCTGGTATGTCCATTGGCCCCGCCCCGCTCCCTCATCACTGGAGTTGATTGACAGGAGCGTGAGCCAAATGGCTCCCATTGCTATAGATCTGCCCAAGGAGGAGCGACAAAGCCAGAAGAGCTGTAGCTGTCATGCACAGCGCTGTATCTCGATGGGGTTCAGGTAATTATAAGGGGGCACTGAACAGGAGGGAGGGGCCAGGAGCATTGAAGAGGGACCCGAGAAGAGGAGGATCTGGGCTGCTCTATGCAAATCCACTGCAATAGAGAAGGTAAGTATAACATATTTGTTATTTTTATAGGAAAAAAATGAGCCTTTACAATCACTTTAACCACTAGCTGACCAGCCGCAGTCGTTATACGGCAGAAGGTCAGCTTTAGATATGTTGGCTTTAGATAACGATACTTTGGACAAGTTTAAGGTTCTCTGGCTTATCTGGATAGATTTCTCTACTTCGGATTAATTGAAAAACATGTTACAAATTGGTAACTGAAATGACTATGTCCCTTGATCGCTCCCTCTAGGCATCATACGACCCCCCCTTCCCCCCCCCCTCCCCCCCCTTTTTTTTCCCTTTCTTCTTCCTTCTCTTCCCGATGATATTGGGATCTATCACCTTCTACTTTATTTTTTTTCATAATCTACTTTTTTCCTTTCCCCTTCTGTTTCTTCTTATGCCCCGCACACACGGTCGGACTTTGTTCGGACATTCCGACAACAAAATCCATGGATTTTTTCCGACGGATGTTGGCTCAAACTTGTCTTGCATACACACGGTCACACAAAGTTGTCGGAAAATCCGATCGTTCTGAACGCGGTGACGTAAAACACGTACGTCGGGACTATAAACGGGGCAGTGGCCAATAGCTTTCATCTCTTTATTTATTCTGAGCATGCGTGGCACTTTGTCCGTTGGATTTGTGTACACACGATCGGAAATTCCGAAAACGGATTTTGTTGTCGGAAAATTTTATCTCCTGCTCTCCAACTTTGTGTGTCGGAAAATCCGATGGAAAATGTCCGATGGAGCCCACACATTTCCGACAACACGTTCCGATCGGACATTTTCCATCGGAAAATCCGACCGTGTGTACGGGGCATAATTCTTTTTTTATATTCTTGTCCTCTTCTCCTCCTGATATATTTGAAGGTCTGTACGCTCGGCCCTTGGTTTTCCCACATCTGATGCTTGGATTGTTTATGCTCTCTTTAGTCTGGTGTGCATACTTTTATCACTCAGTTGTACGTGATTTAGTTTTTTCTACATTTGTTACATAAATTGTACAAATATATAAGCTGGATAAGAGGATCTACCTCTATTGCTCTAATTGTATCTATTTTTGTTTTTTGTACAATAGAAATGTATTTACATCTAAACTGAGCAGATTTCATTCCCTTGTTAAAAAAACTGAGCAGATTTCAGTGCCCAGGAGGCACAGGCGCATTACAGCCCACTGCCAGCAGCCTGTCAAAATCAATGACAAGCTAAAATACAGTTCAGCTGGTGGTCTGGCCATTAACAGTTTAACAGGACAAGCTCTCCTGCAAATATATCAGTTAAGAGTGTTGAGACGAACCATTTACCACAGATAGGGGTGCTTACAATGGTCACTCACCCCATCCTGGGTGAGTGAGCTAACCATCCATGCAGTCTGTGAGTAAAGTCTCCCCCCTCTCTCCCTCCTCTTTCCTGCCTTCCAGTACACTAATCTAAGGGGGACACAGATGTAAGGGGTGATCTGCGGGCTGTGATGTACGGGGGAGGGGGGCTTTTGTGTGCAGAGACCCCCTTACATCAGAGTTCCCCTTTACACCGGAGTCCACAGCATTCAGCATTTCCCCTTACATCACAGCCCCCCCCCCCCTTTGAATAAGGGTTTCCAGACCACCCCTTACATCAGAGTTCCCTTTTACATTAGAGTCCACAGAGATACCCCTTCTAGTGTAAGTGGAAGTTCTGCAGACCCAGATGTAAGGGGGCTCTGCAGACTCCAATGTAAGGGGGAGCTCTGTGGACTCTGATTAAAGGGGACTCTGCGGACTTTGATGTAAGGGGGTCTCTGCGGATCAGAGTTTTCTCCATACATCAGAGTTTCCAGTGTTCCCCCGTAAATCAGATTCCCTAAAGTTTTCCCTTACATCGGAGTCTTCAGATTCAGATGTAAAGGGGAACTCTGCAGATTCAGATCTAAAGGGGAATTCTGTGGATTCAGATTTAAAGGAGAACTCTGTGGGTTGTAATTTAAGGGGGGGACTCTCGAGGGGACATGAGAGCTCCGTCTGTACATCAGAGTTTTCAGTGTTTTCCCTTAAATCAGATTCCCTAAAGTTTTCCCTTACATCAGAGTCTGCAGATTCAGATGTAAAAGGGAACTCTGCAGTTTCAGATCTAAAGGGGAATTCAGTGGATTCAGATACAAAGGGGAACTCTGTGGATTGTAATTTAAGGGGAGACTCTTGAGGGGACATCAGAGTTCCCCCTTACATCTGAACTTTCAGTGTTCTCCCTTACATCAGAGTCTGCAGATTCAGATGTAAGGGGGGACTCTACAGATTCAGATGTAAGGGGGAACTCTACAGATTCAGATGTAAGGGGGAACTCTACAGATTCAGATGTAAGGGGGAACTCTACAGATTCAGATGTAAGGGGGAACTCTACAGATTCAGATTTAAGGGGGAACTCTACAGATTCAGATGTAAGGGGGAACTCTGCAGATTCAGATTTAAGGGGGAACTCTGCAGATTCAGATGTAAGGGGGAACTCTGCAGATTCAGATGTAAGGGGGAACTCTGCAGATTCAGATGTAAGGGGGAACTCTACAGATTCAGATGTAAGGGGGAACTCTACAGATTCAGATGTAAGGGGGAACTCTGTAGATTTAGATGTAAGGGGGGACTCTGCAGATTCAGATGTAAGGGGGGACTCTGCAGGTTCAGATGTAAGGGGGAACTCTACAGATTCAGATGTAAGGGGGAACTCTGCAGATTCAGATGTAAGGGGGAACTCTACAGATTCAGATGTAAGGGGGAACTCTGTAGATTCAGATGTAAGGGGGAACTCTACAGATTCAGATGTAAGGGGGAACTCTACAGATTCAGATGTAAGGGGGAACTCTGTAGATTCAGATGTAAGGGGGAACCCTGCGGATTCAGATGTAAGGGGGAACTCTACAGATTCAGATGTAAGGGGGAACTCTGCGGATTCAGATGTAAGGGGGAACTCTACAGATTCAGATGTAAGGGGGAACTCTGCGGATTCAGATGTAAGGGGGAACTCTGCGGATTCAGATGTAAGGGGGAACTCTGCGGATTCAGATGTAAGGGGGAACTCTGCGGATTCAGATGTAAGGGGGAACTCTGCGGATTCAGATGTAAGGGGGAACTCTGTGGATTGTAATGTAAAAGGGGACTCTTGAGTTTAAATCCGTATTTAGAAATGTTATGTATTTTGCATACTACAAAAAAAAATAGCTGTGCGCTGCTAAAGTGTTTGGCTTGAAGAAAAGGTGGCAACCGTACCCAAGATGGCAGGAAAGGGGCACTCTGCAGAACATGTGAAAGGGTCTCGCTGTAGGATTGTAATAAAGGGCCCCGGGCTCGGAGGGGGTCAGGGGGGCCCTTCATGGTTTCTTGCACCGGGGCCCTGAAGGTTCTAGTTACGCCCCTGAAGAAGGTATATATATAATAACACACATATACAGGACTTCATATTTGCTGATCATATAGACTGATTGGAGCACAGACAGCTCAGATTTCGGATGTCATAGGATCGGAGGTTGGATCTCCTATTAAATTGCAGATAAAGCAGGTCTCAGCATTGATCTTATCACAGAATTCCGATAGACATGAGCCCCAGGAATGGTGCCTGTTGTCCCGGGGCTGTCAGTCACACCCCTCTGTACCGGAATGGAAGTTCCAGGCAGTGCAGTGATTGCGGACACGGGTTACCTCGTAGATCTGGGGCAGGCTGTGCTGTCTGATGTAGCTCCGGAGCGGGCCGCCTGCATTCCGCAGAGAAGCCATGATCTCAGTGTTGGGTCCGTCCGATCGCTGCCTGCACTTCGGGGAGTAGCGTCCCCTCCGCTTGTCTCCTAGAAACAAGCCTGCGAAAAGTCTCCGCCTCCACAGCCACTCCCACACCATGTCTGTGCTCAAACAGACACGCCCACTCTTAGAACACAGCCGACAAGAAATCTCCGCCTCCTCCTCATCAGCCCCGCCCACACCCAGTCTGTACTTGTATGTCCACGCCCACTTCTAGAAATATGCCCACCCCAAGTCGTGGCCTCCTCTTCAGCAGCCCCTCCCACACCCTTTCTGTTCTAGTACTGTCACGCCCACTTCTAGATATATGCCCATCAGAAGTCTCCACTTACTGCTCAGTTGCCCCTCCCACACCCAGTCTGTGCGCTACGGGCACGCCCACCCCGGTCGCACGCTGTACTCTGGTCGCAGGCTGTACCCCGGAAGTTGTAGAGGAGAGATGGAACGCAGAGTGTTAGCGGCTGGGAGTGTGACCAGGGGCCTTCTCGGGCTGGCTGTGGGGGCTGGGCTGTGTTACTGTGCCTACAGAGCTCTGGCCAGTAAGGAGAAGAAGAAGAATGTGACAGGAGGAAGGTTACAGGAGAAAGTGTCCAACATGACTGTAGTGCAGAGAGTTCAGTCAGGAGTTACAGGTACTGTGTTCATGGTGAACTACAAAACACATCCCTCATTTCTGCTGGGCTCAGGGCTCTCTGCAGAGCATGTGATGGTGTCTGTATATGTGGGGGGAGGGGAGAGATTATGTGTACTGGAGATTGCATTATGCTGGACTTTTCATCTGAATCCTATTGAATGAGACTACATTCCCAGCAGACTCCTCATTTATTTACAGGAGGAATGATGTGGAAGTAGTAGCACCAGCAGTCATGTATTGCACTGTGTATAAGGTGCGCCCTCTGGTGGTGGGTGTTGTGTAGGGGCAGTGCCATGCATCACTTAGCCCCTGTGTGCCCAGAGCCTATAGGCAGAGAATGCTGAAGCGCTGGTAAGACCAACTCCCCCCCCCCCCCCCCCCCTTTTTTTTTTTTTTTTTTTTTTTTTTTTTTTTTGATAAACTACCGCAAAGGAAAGGCCAAATTTCAGTAAAACGCAACTAAAGTGAATCTTAGGGCAAACAAATGCAATAAACCACCCACATTTTTGGTAAAATAAAAAAAGACGAGGCTGCACTGAGTAAATAGATACCCAACACGTCAAACCTTAAATTTGCGTGCGCCTGTGAAATGGCGTCGTACGCCAGTACTCTATAATTTCTATAGGCAATGCCTCTGAAGCCTATAGACCATCAGTTTAGTGTTCCGGAGGAGGTCTTGTGCTGGAATTATTGATTTTACTGTAGCGTGCATGGCGATTTGTAACGTGTATTATAATCAACATTTTCATGCGTAGGTGCCCCAATTTATATAATATTATTTTTTTATTTTATTTATTTTTATCAGATAGGGGACAAAAAGTCACAACTGAATGTGTTGCAATGCAGATAGTATTGCAATACATCCCTTCCCTGCTATGCTAGCTGGGGAAAGTGACAGGTGACATCATAGACGAATCACAGCAAGAAGGGGAGGAAAGAAAACGTGTTTCGTTTTTTTTTTTTTTTTTTTTTTTTTTTTCTCCCCTCCACCCCCCTGCACCTGCCATGTCGGTCCAGGGCCTGCAGATGGGCAAGCGGTGCCCAGAATACATGTCAGGGGGGCAACAGTACCAGGGGTGTATGGAAGCAATTAGGTGGCAGCGCAGCCATCTGAATGCTTCCAGCTGACAGGCAGGAGTCAGCCTATCTGTTTTACACACAATCCTGGTGGCTGCAGCCACTGGATTGGGTGTGAAACAACCTGCTATCAGATCCGTATGATGTACAGACCTGGCAGCGAAAAGGTTGTTTAAGGCAAACCGCATGCAGGAAGGGCGCCTGTAGGTACATGTCTATAGTGCCTAGTAGGAAATCCGGCCATGTATGTGCCTAGTCCTGATGCTCTGGGATGGACGCTGTACAACGTGGATGTATGCCGAGGACACAGAATACCTACCACCCTAAATGTGTGATCCACTTGGTACATCGTCCAGCCCCAGCATATTTCAGGCTGTCATAGGCTTTGATAGGCGGCAGGCAGTAGGGCCAGGCCCTGTACCAGCGCTGTATCCTGGCCTAGGCCAACAAGGCCAAGGCCTAGGGTAGCACGGAAAGAGTCCCCGCTGGCTTGCGCTACACTGTTAGTGCAGCGCCAGTCTAATGAGGAGGAATGGGCTGAGAGGCAAATTAGTCTAGCGCCCACACCACTTCCGGTATGTGGGCGACCGGCATTCTGCAACTGTTTTGACTGTCCTATAATCCTGGACCACAAACCTTCCTCACTGTGCTTTGTTTTCTGCTGCACCATTGGCATGGTTCTATCTTCTTAGTCCTCTCCATAAAATTATCAGAAATTTCTGCTTAAAGTAGAACTATAGGCAACACTTTTTTTTCCCCATTTGGATAGAGTAAGGGAGGGTTATAGCCTATGTCCCGTTGCAGAGATTTCCCTTCACTTCCTGTCCCATAGCCAAACAGAAAGTGAGAGGAAATCTATGCAAATTAAGGGAATCCATTTGCCCCCCCAGCTCTCAGAACTAGTGTCCCCACTCGAAAATTTCAGAGCAGGTCTTAAAAACCAAGGGGTGTGGCCTTGACAGGAAGGGGTGGTTCATATTTTAATTAGGGGGTACACGAGTTTAGTCAGGCCTAGGGCAGCACAAAACCTAAATGCACTACTGCCCTGTACCTCTACCTCCCACTTGCATGACAACTCCAGAATTGGCCACCCAGGGACTAAACACTGTGTGTGTGAGACCTTTTGGCAAGAGTAAAAGAGGGTTATAACCCACCAATTATCTTTTTTTTTTCTTTGGCATCTGTGTCCCATTGGGGAGATTTTATTTTGCATCCCGGAGGTACAGGGGTTGGACAAAATTATGGAAACCCCACATGATTTTCAAATCTCCCTCTGGCGACTGGCAAAGACCCCCCCCCCCCTGCTTAAATAGGGGTCCTGGGAATTTCTGGTATGTTCTGGGGGGGTCAGGTGACCTTAAATGACCTATCCCAGAGGACCCCCCCCCCCCCCCAGTGAAATCATTCAGTGGGTGGCTTGAGGGAAAGGGGGGCCTTAAAGCAGGCTTACCCCCCCCCCCCCCCCCCTCCTACTTTCCTCACATTCTTTTGCTTGGGTGAGGTGATGAGATACCTAGCTAATAAGTGGGAAGCCTCACTTTTGTAATTCACTGCGTGTGCTGCTAGTAATACACAGTCATGTATGACCAATAGTAATGATCACAAGGGGAGGGTGGTGCAACATCCATAATTCATGGATATCCATCAATGGAAGACTAATATAGTCTGATGAATCAAGATTTACACTGTTCCGAACTGCCAGCTGTGTTTACATGAGACGAACACCATCCCAAGCTTACGACCAGGACTGTCTTGTGCCAACAGTAATGCAATGGTGGCGGCACAATCATGGTTTGGGCAGCCATATCTTGGTATTCTGTAGGCCCCATCATCCCCTTGAAAGGTGAATCACTGCCAGTGACTATGTACAACCTCAGGCTGATCATGTGCACCCCATGGTGCAGACATTGTTTCCTGAAGACAGCACCATTCACTAGGACCATAATGTTCCCACTCACACAGCTGGTGTTCTCAAATAGTGGTTTGACGAGCATGCAGACGAAGTCTCGCACCTTCTCTCTGGGCGCTGCAGTCTAACCTCAATATTGTAGGACCAATGTTCGGGCTTGTTCTCCACCTCCAGAATCGCTGTAATAATTAAGCACAAGACGTATGTGTGAAACGCGTCTATGTGACCGCAGTTTGGTGTCTTTGGTGTTCTTTCTGAAGCAAATAAAAGGCAATTGGAAGTTCTGGATGTGCAGCCATTTCTTTCTTTCTTTCCAAGTTTCCCACGGAGGCGGGCCGGGGCTAGCACTCTGTAAGATACTCCAATCAGCCTTCTCTTTATACACCTGGAGCAGCGGTTCTTTTTCTTGTATCCGGAATCGCTGTCATGGGAATAATTTTTACATGAAGAGTGGCATCGGATTCAATTATCCACCATCCAAGACTTATATTTGTAAACTCCCAGGAGAATTCAGGCCGTCTTGGATGCCAAATGCGGTCCAACACCACAATGGGTAACAATTTTGTTTTTACCTAGTGTCTCCATATTTTTGTCCAACCCCTGTATATCAGGACGTGAGAGGAAATCCCTGGTTGTCACCAGAACTAGTGTCCTCATTGGAAGATTTCCTCTATTCGTGTCTTAGTGATCACTCAAATTTGGGGTCTTCTTTTACTTTCGATGACAATGGTCACCAGGACAAATAAAGAGAGTGAATCTCCCTTACAATGACACAGCAACAAAAACCTGATGGATGGTTTTTTTTTTTTTCTAACTAGTAAATGAGTGTAATTTTGTACAGCACAGGTGCAAATTGAGATGCATGAGTCTTATCTGGCACATGCGCAGTATGGTAATAAGCTCTTGCCATTGAGACACAAGATTTCCCTGAAGGCAATAGTGACATTGCTCTCCCAGGGAGGCATCTCTATGGCTGGAGCAATGTCACCACTGCCTTCAGAGAAACCAGGAAGTGGAAAACAAAATGGTTAACTAAACCAAAAAGCTGGCAATTTCATATCGGCATCTGGAGATGCTTGCTGATTTATGTTTTAGGTTTAGGGAAAAAGCAGTCTTTAACCACTTCAGCCCCGGAAGATTTTACCCCCTTCCTGACCAGAGCACTTTTTACAATTCGGCACTGCGTCGCTTTAACTGCTAATTGCGCGGTCATGCAATGCTGTACCCAAATGAAATTTGCGTCCTTTTCTTCCCACAAATAGAGCTTTCTTTTGATGGTATTTGATCACCTCTGCCGGTTTTTATTTTTTGCGCTATAAACGGAAAAAGACCGAAAATTTTGAAAAAAAATGATATTTTCTACTTTTTGTTATAAAAAAAATCCAATAAACTAAATTTTAGTCATACATTTAGGCCAAAATGTATTCGGCCACATGTCTTTGGTAAAAAAAATGTCAATAAGCGTATATTTATTGGTTTGCGCAAAAGTTATAGCGTCTACAAACTAGGGTACATTTTCTGTAATTTACACAGCTTTTAGTTTATGACTGCCTATGTCATTTCTTGAGGTGCTAAAATGGCAGGGCAGTACAAACCCCCCCCCAAATGACCCCATTTTGGAAAGTAGACACCCCAAGGAAATTGCTGAGAGGCATGTTGAACCCATTGAATATTTATTTTTTTTGTCCCAAGTGATTGAATAATGACAAAAAAAAATAAAAAAAAAAAATTTAAAAAAAGTTGTCACTAAATGATATATTGCTCACACAGGCCATGGGCATATGTGGAATTGCACCCCAAAATACATTCAGCTGCTTCTCCTGAGTATGGGGATACCACATGTGTGGGACTTTTTGGGAGCCTAGCCACGTACGGGACCCCGAAAACCAAGCACCGCCTTCAGGATTTCTAAGGGCATAAATTTTTGATTTCACGCCTCACTACCTATCACAGTTTTGAAGGCCATAAAATGCCCAGGTGGCACAAAACCCCCCCCCCAAATGACCCCATTTTGGAAAGTAGACACCCCAAGCTATTTGCTGAGAGGCATGGTGAGTATTTTGCAGCTCTCATTTTGTTTTTGAAAATGAAGAAAGACCAGAAAAAAAAAATTTTTTCAATTTTCAAAACTTTGTGACAAAAAGTGAGGTCTGCAAAATACTCACTATACCTCTCAGCAAATAGCTTGGGGTGTCTACTTTCCAAAATGGGGTCATTTTGGGGGGTTTTGTGCCACCTGGGCATTCCATGGCCTCCGAAACTGTGATAGGCAGTGAAGAGTGAAATCAAAAATTTACGCCCCTTAGAAATCCTGAAGGCAGTGATTGGTTTTCGGGGTCCCGTGCGCAGCTAGGCTCCCAAAAAGTCCCACACATGTGGTATCCCCATACTCAGGAGAAGCAGCAGAATGTATTTTGGGGTGTAATTTCACATATCCCCATGGCATGTTTGAGCAATATATCATTTAGTGACAACTTTGTGCAAAAAAAAAAAAAATTTTGTCTCTTTCCCGCAACTTGTGTCGCAATATAAAATATTCCATGGACTCGACATGCCTCTCAGGAAATAGCTTGGGGTGTCTACTTTCCAAAATGGGGTCATTTGGGGGGGTTTTGAACTGTCCTGGCATTTTATGCACAACATTTAGAAGCTTATGTCACACATCACCCACTCTTCTAACCACTTGAAGGCAAAACCCTTTCTGACACTTTTTGATTACGTGAAAAAATTATTTTTTTTTTGCAAGAAAATTACTTTGAACCCCCAAACATTATATATTTTTTTTAAAGCAAATGCCCTACAGATTAAAATGGTGAGTGTTTCATTTTTTTTTTTTTTTTCACACGGTATTTGCGCAGCGATTTTTCAAACGCATTTTTTGTGGAAAAAACACACTTTTTTTAAATTTTAATGCACTAAAACACACTATATTGCCCAAATGTTTGATGGAATAAAAAAGATGATCTTAAGCCGAGTACATGGATACCAAACATGACATGCTTTAAAATTGCGCACAAACGTGCAGTGGCAACAAAATTAATACATTTTTAATAGCCTTTAAAAGCCTTTACAGGTTACCACTTTAGATTTACAGAGGAGGTCTACTGCTAAAAATACTGCCCTCGATCTGACCTTCGCGGTGATACCTCACATGCATGGTGCAATTGCTGTTTACATTTGACGCCAGACCGACGCTTGCGTTCGCCTTAGCGCGAGAGCAGGGGGGACAGGGGTGCTTTTTTTTTTTTTTTTTTTTTTTTTTTTTTTTTTTTTCCTTTATTATTTTTTTTTTTTTATCTTATTTTTAAACTGTTCCTTTCATTTTTTTTTTTTTTTTTTTTTTTTTTTTTTTTTTTTTTTTTTTTAAAATAATTTTTATTGTTCTCTCAGGGAATGTAAATATCCCCTATGATAGCAATAGGTAGTGACAGGTACTCTTTTTTTTGAAAAAATTGGGGTCTATTAGACCCTAGATCTCTCCTCTGCCCTCAAAGCATCTGACCACACCAAGATCGGTGTGATAAAATGCTTCCCCAATTTCCCAATGGCGCTGTTTACATCCGGCGAAATCTAAGTCATAAAATGCTCGTAGCTTCCGGTTTCTTAGGCCATAGAGATGTTTGGAGCCACTCTGGTCTCTGATCAGCTCTATGGTCAGCTGGCTGAATCACCGGCTGCATTCTCAGGTTCCCTGTTGAGACAGGAGAGCCAGAGAAAAACACGGAAGACGGTGGGGGGGGGGGGGCATTCCCTCCCACTGCTTGTAAAAGCAGTCTAGAGGCTAATTAGCCGCTAGGATTGCTTTTACATGAAAGCCGACCGCTGGCTGAAAAGAATGATACCAAGATGATACCTAAACCTGCAGGCATCATTCTGGTATAACCACTCAAAGTCGTGAATGGTGTACCTGAAGACCAAAAAATGGTTAACCATAAAGCAAACATGATAAAACCATAATAACAATAAAATATTGCAGAATAGAATACAGTAAAAAAGAGCAGAACAATAGAGAGAGAATAGAGAGAGAGAATAAAACAACTATTTTTTTTATTTTTGTTTGTTTTTTTTGCAAACTTGTAACTTTTATAACTGTAACCGGTTCCAGGTTCGGGTCTCTCAAAATGCGATGGAATCTTGGGAGACCCTGTGAAAGTGTGCCTAGTCTGTGGAATGCTGTACCCTACGCTAATACTCAACTAGTGAATGGTAGCGTTCAAAACATTCACCAATGCAAAGACCAGGATTGTCAGGACAGGAGGGACAATAATAGCGGGTGTCACGCCTATATCCGCGCTTGCTGCAGACACAACATCTTTTTGGGGGGGTTTGTTGGGTAGGGGTACTCGGGAGGACATAAAAATGCCTCTCATGCAGCCGACTGCATTTGGTTGGGGATGTGAATGGGGGAAGTACGGGCGCTGCAGAAGCGGTGGGTTCCCAATTAGGATTGGCGAATGCAGTAGGAAGGGCATTATGGGCACGACGGGCCTGTGTTTGTCTTTTTGGTGGCAGCGGGACACTACTTGTGCTTGCCACCTCACCAGCTTGAACTGCACTTATGGGACTCGCCACGTCACCAAGTGTTACTGCAGTGCTGGTTTGACTACGACCGGGGTGTACTAAGCCGCTGGCGCTTGCCAGTTCACCAAAACGCTACCAAAAAAACTGTTAGCGATCGCAGGGATCAGGCCTGACTCTGCGAACGCTGCAGTTATGCGTTTAGTGTTCTGTGACAGTGATCGATCGATACTGCACTTGGGTGGGCTGGGCTGGGCCGGGCGGAGGGGCAAAACGCAGGTGCTAGCAGGTATCTGGGCTGATCCCGCTAACACTGCGTTTTTGGGAACCCTAAACTGCTGGGGACGCCAGTATAGATCTGATCAGATCAGATATTGATCCGTTCAGATACTATACCACTAAGGGAGGTGTACGCTGCGTGCGTGGGTGTTAGCGGTACTGGCGCTAACCTGACGCTGCCTGGGGCTGGTGCTTACCAGTTCACCAAAACGCTACCAAAAAAACTGTTAGCGATCGCAGGGATCAGGCCTGACTCTGCGAACGCTGCAGTTATGCGTTTAGTGTTCTGTAAGTGACAGTGATCGATCGATACTGCACTTGGGTGGGCTGGGCAGAGGGGCAAAACGCAGGTGCTAGCAGGTATCTGGGCTAACACTGCATTTTTGGGAACCCTAAACTGCTGGGGACGCTAGTATAGATCTGATCGGATCAGATATTGATGCGTTCAGATACTATATCACTAAGGGAGGCGTATGCTGCGTGCGTGGGTGTTAGCGGTACTGGCGCTAATCTGACGCTGCCTGGGGCGACGCATATCACCGCCGGGCGATCAGGGGGCTAAACCTTTATTCGGTAATAAACGGCGGGTGCCCTGACACTATAAAAAATAAACGAACTAACCAGCGTCACCCGTAACAGTTATACGGTGATCAGTGGTGAAAGGGTTAACTAGGGGGCAATCAAGGGGTTAAAACATTTATTCGGTAGTATATGGGGGTCCCTGTCGCTATAAAACGCTGACGGCGAACCTAAATATTTACGTCCCTAACTAGCGTCACCAGCGACACTAATACAGCGATCAGAAAAATGATCGCTTAGTGACACTGGTGACGGGGGGTGATCAAGGGGTTAAAACTTTATTAGGGGGGTACCCTAGACCTACAGGGGGCTAACCCTAATTGTCCTAACACTGTAACTGTCACAAACTGACACTATGCAGTAATCAGAAAAAAAAAAAAACCTGCTTGGTGTCAGTTTGTGATGGGGGGGGGTGTGATTGGGGGGCGATCGGGGGGGATCGGGGTGTTTAGTGTGCCTGGCATGTTCTACTGTGTTGTGTGTGTGTGTGTTGTGCACTTACTTACATGTCGTCTCTCCTCGGACCGGAACGGAAACTCCCGAGCCGAGGAGAGATGACATCACATCCTCTGCCTCTGTGTACTATACAGAGGCAGAGGATGTTTCTCATTGGCTGGGAGCGATCGCGAGGGGGGGGGCCACGATCGGATGGCCTCCCCCTCGTCTCTGACTTCTCCCAGCCAAATGCCGACCGCAGCTGGCACCGGGGGGGGGGGGGGGGGTCCGATAGGACCCCCCGCCCGCGGGAAGGCATCACGTACCAGGTACGTGATTTTGCCTGCCCGTGCCATTCTGCTCACGTATATAGGCGTGAGGCGGTCGGCAAGTGGTTAAAACAGTGATTTCCTAAGATCATGTGCACCATCTAGTGCCCATAATGTGGTATTTTTTCTGATTAAAGTAATTCAGGAAAAAATACTTCATTATGGCCACTAGATGAAGCGGATGATCATGGGAAATCACTGTATTAAGCAAAACCTGGTCAGAATTCATCATGTGTGTCACAGTTGTCCATTAATGTTGTGTTTTTTTTTTTTTTATTTTTTTTTTAAATAGACACCAAAGTGTTTACCGGTTGTTGGTTTTTTTTTTTTTTTTTTTTTTTCTTTCTTTTCAACAGTCCAGATAGAAAACATCCCTACATCAGCAAGTAACTTGGAACCACACCATCTGAAAGCACTCCTTGAAATGCTTGACGGCAACACTAATGATTCTTCAGTTCAAGAGCAGGCCTTAGTTACACTCTGTAACAGTGCAGCTTTTTCAACTAATCATGTAAGTCAAAGAGGCTGTCCAGTCTGTAAAATAGCCATGTGACTCTTTTGACCCGAACATTAGGGCCCCTTTCACATGGGAGCCTTCTGCTTTGATCAGCAGGGAATCTGTCTGCTGATCAGGGCAGATGACAGGTCCGTGTCCGCTCAGTTTATGCAGAGCAGACACGGACAGAGTCCACTCTGCTCTATGGACGGCTGCCCCACGATCCGCCTACATGGAGAGGAACAGATCCCCTTCCTGTTTTTAGCGGACCCGATCAGAGGTAGACGGGTGTAAACAGAAACAAGTCCATTTACACCAGCCAGTTCATAGGGGTAAATGGACTGTCTGATCAGGTCCGCAGACCTGATTGGAAGAGTTGTGTGAAAAGGCCTCAAAGATTATATGGCCATATGTAGATATTGTTGAACAACACTCATATTAGTACACAATTAATTTTGGTATTGAACACATTTCAAGTGACTGGGCAATTTGGAATTTTTTGTTTTATTTTCTTTAGTTTTTTATTTAAAGGATTTGGCGAGATTTAAAAAAGAAGACAAATACATATTATCAGCCATGAAATAAATATTTTATATAGACAAAGCATAGGTCTATTATGTGCTAACTATGAAATCTATAGTTATAGGCAGGGCCGGTACAAGGCAGGGGCGGAGGGGGCGGATGCCCTGGGCGGTACAATATGCTGAAGGGAGGGGGCGCAGGTGAAGTGTGGCAGTGTGCTTCACTGTGTGTGTGTGTGTGTGACTGTACACACTAGCCACCGGCGCCGCTAATAGCTTTAATTACGGCTGATCCCAGGCAGGTGCCGCGAGCAAGAGCAGAGGGGGGAGGGTCCCCGAAGCCCAGTTGCCGCGGAAACTCTTCTTGTCGGCAAATGATAGGGACGGCGAGCGGGTGTGAGAAGGAGAAACTGTGCTGCCCCCCTCCTCCCCCCCCTCGAGCCGCCGCTGTCAGGAGAGGGCTCTGTTTCCGGCTCATTCCCCCTCCCTCTTTCAGTCAGCACTCAGCAGCGGGCAGAGCAGCTGTGTCTCTGTGTAGAGAGAGCAGCCGCAAGATCTTCTTTCCCCCCCTTCTTCTGCTGCTGTACTCGGGAGCGGCGCCCTCTCCTTCCTATTGGGCAGAAGAAAAAAAAAAAAAAAAAATCGAAAAAGGAGCACAAAAGAGGATCATGGGATATGTAGTGCTGAGGACTAGCCCAATTCATTCCTAAGAGGGAAACTGCAACCCCCAGCATGCCGAACTGAAGGGGAGAGAGAGCCAGGCTATGGATGGCAAGTGACATGTTGCATCTAGCAGGAGGTGACAATGGTAAGTGACACGTGGCATCTAGCAGGAGGCGACGGTGGTGGTAAGTGACACGTGGCATCTGGCAGGAGATGGTGGTAAGTGACACGTGGCATCTGGCAGGAGGTGACAGTGGTAAGTGACACGTGGCATCTGACAGGAGGGGACAGTGGTGACACATGACAGCTGGCAGGAGGTGATGGTGTTGACATCTGGCAGGAGGTGACAGTGGTAAGTGACACGTGGCAACTGGCAGGAGGCGACGGTGGTAAGTGGCAACTGGCAGGAGGTGACGGTGGTAAGTGACATGTGGCAACTGGCAGGAGGTGACGGTGGTAAGTGACACGTGGCAACTGGCAGGAGGTGACGGTGGTGACACGTGGCAACTGGCAGGAGGTGACGGTGGTGACACGTGGCAACTGGCAGGAGGTGACGGTGGTAAGTGACACGTGGCAACTGGCAGGAGGTGACAGTGGTGACACGTGGCATCTGGCAGGAGGTGATGGTGTTGACATCTGGCAGGAGGTGACAGTGGTAAGTGACATGTGGCATCTGGCAGGAGTTGACAGTGGTAAGTGACACGTGGCATCAGGCAACAGGTGACGATGGCAAGTGACACCTGACATCTGGCAGGAGATGATGGTGTTGACATCTGGCAGGAGGTGACAGTGGTAAGTGACACGTGGCATCTGGCAACAGGTGACGATGGCAAGTGACACGCTGCATCTGGCAGAAGGTGACGATGGCAAGTGACACGGGGCATCTGGCAGGAGGTGACGATGGCAAGTGACACATGACATCTGGCAGCAGGTGAGGGTGGCAAGTGACATGCTGCATCTGGTAGCAGGTGACGGTGGCAAATGACACATGGCATCTGGCAGCAGGTGACAATGGTAAGTGACATGTTGCATTTGGCAGCAGGTGACAGTGGCGAATTACCAGATGCCACGTGTCACTTGCCACCGTGACCTTCTGCTAGATGCCACGTGGCATCTGGCAGCAGGTGAGGGTGGCAAGTGACATGCTACATCTGGCAGCAAGTGACGGTGGTAAGTGACATGTTGCCCTGTGCCGATAATCAATGCAGGACTCTTTACAGAGGGAATGGTCGCTTTTTTTCTTACACGGGGGGGGGGGGGGGGGGGTAGTTTGCCATCTTCGCCCTGGGCACCAAATGACCTTGTCCCAGCACTGGTTATAGGACATGTTATTGTTCAAACCATCCTGAACATACAGAAGACTATCAATCCACTGCCTATAACCATGTAGAATTTAATTTTATTTTTTTCTTACTATCTCTATCAGCCTTGCTGACTGTCAAAATGCCTGAACACGAGCTGCATCTGATTGTATGCAGCTCCTGTACAGCCAAAATTTTCTATTGGGCTCCTTTTGAATAATTGACATTTATTGAATAGATCGGGGATGGTAGGTTCACCCACAGTGAATTTTAGCCAGTTCCTTGAGCTCATCAAAATTCGCACAGTGTATAGAGGGTTTTAGTTGCTTTTAGCCTTGCTGTGTTTTTCCATAAACTGTACTATTGGACTTTAGTTAGCCTTAGAGCCTGGCACTCTGTACAGTCCTGTGAAAGACCTGTATTTTGGGAAAAGCTTATTGTGTGGCATTGGGCTAATGAAAAGCACCAGGAAAAAATGGTACTAAAAGTGAATGAAACTTTCAATGAGTTATGCTTTAGATCAGGGGGTCTCCAAATTTTGTAAACAAAGGGCCAGTTTACTGTCCCTCAGACTTAGAGGGGTGCACTGTGGCCATTGGGAGAAGAAAAGGTCCCAATGTCAGTGGGGAAAAAAACAATGCCACATTGTTGGTGTCAGTGGGAGGAATAGTGCCCCATCTTTGGCGTCAGTGGGAGGAATAGCGCCCCGTCGTTTGTCTGTGGGAGGAATTAGTGCCCCATCGTTGGTGTCGGTGGGAGGAATTAGTGCCCCATCGTTGGTGTCGGTGGGAGGAATTAATGCCCCGTCGGTGGGAGGAATTGATGCCCCATTGTTGGTGTCGGTGGGAGGAATTGATGCCCCATTGTTGGTGTCGGTGGGAGGAATTGATGCCCCATTGTTGGTGTCGGTGGGAGGAATTGACGCCCCATTGTTGGTGTCGGTGGGAGGAATTAGTGCCCCATCATTGGTGTCAGGTGGGGGGAGGAATAGTGCCCCAAGGACTAGATAAAAGCAAGCAAAGAGCCGCAGTTTTGAGACCCCTGGTTTAGATTGTTGCCATATCTTTTTAAATGTTCATATAAGTTTCCAGCAGAAAACAATGTATACTACACACTCATCTCTCTATTATCTCTATCTCGTTAATGTGTTAAAGTTGTGGGTTTTTTTTTTTTTTTTTTTTTTTTTCTAGGAAATAATTCGAAATTTCAATGGCATTAAGATAATCGGAAGATTCCTTTTGCATCCAAGTCCAAAAATAAAGACAAAAGCTTTGAATGCACTCAACAATTTAAGTATGAACTTGAAAAATCAGGAACAGATAAAGGTGACCTACTTTACTCAGGTTTACCCTTCCTTATTAATATTTGGTGATTCAAACATTCATTGTCATCTAAAATGTCATGATTGCTGTAATCGTATAGCTGATTTTGGTAATCTAATGCCCTGTACACACCACCGGTTTTGCCATCGGAATAAACTCTGAAGGTTTTTCCAATGGAATTCCGCTCAAGCTGTCTTGCATACACACGGTCACACCAAAGTCCGACCATCAAGAACACAGTGACGTACTACAGGACTAGAAAACTGAAGTTCAATAGCCAGTAGCCTATAGCTTCCGTCTTGTACTTGCTTCAGAGCATGTGTCATTTTTGGTGCGTCGGAACAGCATACAGACGAGCGGGTTTCCCGATAGTAATTAGTTCCGTCGGAAAATTTAGAACATGTTCCCTATCTAAGTCCGTCTGAATTTTCGACGGAAAAAGTCTGATGGGGCATACACACGGTCGGAATATACGATGAAAAGCTCCCATCTGACTTTTTCTGACAGACATTCCGCTCGTGTGTACACAGCATTAATATTAGAAATATAACTGTTGTGGATTTTTCCAGGTGGTCATCCCTCACTTCTCTGTGTGATGGTCATCTCCATGAGGCTCTGTCAGACAGTTCATACTTCTACTCAGTCCTCTGACTTTCCCTGCTGTTTCATTGCTCCCCATACTGATCTGCAGCCCCCTCTCGGCATTCTGCTTATCTTCTACTAGTGGTCCACTGAAGTGAAAATTTTGGTGCCAAAGCCGAAAATTCAGGATGCACTTGGCCCAAACTGAAATTTGACGGTTGCTAAAAAAAAAAAAGATATTTGTATTTTAACAAATAATTGTATTCAACTTATTAATTAATATCATGAATTTAAATTAATATGAATTTATTGTCGGTCATTATCGTCACCTTTTTTGAAGTGGTGTTAAAAATCTTGCTTGCTGCATATTTGGCAAACTGCACCAAAAACGCACCTCCCCGTTGAAATGCATTGAAAACTCAACAAGAAAACCTAAAAACATGCACCCGTGTTGCATTTTTTTGAGTCACATGACCTATGAAAAACGCACCATAAACAAGGTGAAATCACTGGCGTTTTCTGCAGCCATTATCGGCACTTTTTTTTGCTTTCGGCACAACTCTGAAAACCCTATTTTCGAAGGCCACAATTTTGGTGCATCACTATCTTCTGCTACTTGTGTGTCCTGGCAGGTACACCTAAGAACCATTTATAAAAATAATATAAATACATCCCTACGCTGCTAGGATCCTCTCAAGAACCTAGAAACCAACTCCACTCAAAAACTAGATGTGTTTAAAAATAAATGCCATTTCTAATAAACTATAACCATAATTTTCCTAAATCCCAATAATGGTTATTTAAAAAACTGTAAATATTAATGAATGAATATCAATAAGATTCAAGTGTTCTAAACAAAATATAGTTCATAAAATTCAGTCCCAAACTTCATATGAAAGAGCATAAAGTCCCATTTTCAAATCCAGAATTTTCTTCATGCGTTCACTGAGGCGTGACATGAAAACACAAAACTGAGACAGTTCTATTAGACGCAATGTGTCAGTAAGGTGGGGCTGTGATGTCACCATGCTGGGGGGAGTGGAGCTCTCAGGAGATTCAAGCTGTAGTAGGAGAGCTTAGGTAAGGTGAGACTAGGTTAGTTCAGCGATCTCCCCCGCTGAGCTGTTGTGTTCTGACAGGGGGACGCCTCCCCGCCAGAACGCTCCGATCAGCACTGTCTGCCATTGGCTGAGAGCACTGATCGGAAGTTGGTCGGATGCTGGTTTTCCAGCATGCTCGTCCGACAGAGGCCGGCCTCTGTCTGACAGACTGACATACATACACGGGCCGAATGTCGGACTTTTTTTTTCTTTTTTTTAACCGGCCGTTGTCGCCCGACATTCGACCTGTGTACTATCCCATTGCTGCTGTACATTACAGAGCTGAAGTTCTTTGTTTAAATGTGAGTGGATTTTTACTTTTATACTGTTACAAATAGTGTAGTGTATTCAACCATTTACTATCTTTTATACGTATTACTTTTGAGCCTTAACCCTTGATGGATAGAAGGGCAGGAGATTATCGATGCTGCTGATGAGAACCAGAGTTTAAAGCCTTATTAGGCCTCTAAAACCATTTTAAGGTCCATGAATGAAGGTGAGAGCGCACTTATACTAAATACACATGGTGGAATAAAGCCTAGAGAACACTGGGATATTGGTGCACTTGCTACAGTTGCGTGTTTTCATGTTACTCCTTGGTAAAAGGCATGAAGAATGTAAAAATTCTAGATTTGCATATAGACTTTTTATGGTATTTTATATACAGTATTTGGGACTGAATTATGCACTATATTTTTTGTGTATAACACTTGAATGTTAGCGATATTCATTCATTCATTTTTTAGAGATTTTTCGCTGTGTTCATATAACCATTAGTAGGATTTAGGACATTTTTTTTTTTATTTATTTTTTTTAGAAGTTATAGTTTTAGGGAAAAGCCTTACACTTCTCCATCCTTCTACCCCCTCCTTTTTTTTTTTTTTTTTTTTTTTTTTTTTATTACACAAGGACCATTTCTATTGCATAGAATGCATTAAGGTAAAAAAAACCTTGAGCCTTTAGAATCACTTTAAGGCCAGCCTTACACGATTCAAATGTCAGCTGGTTCAGCAGGAACTGACCGAGATTCAAACCATTAATGGGCAGGCTGCATGTACCAAGTTGATTTTCTTATGATTATTGCAAGCGGCTGCTATAGCCCCTAGCGATCATCACCTTTGTGTTCTGTCGGGAACGGCTTCCCCCAACCCCTGCCAGGAGCAGACAATTGCTCGGCAGGAGGGATTCCCTTGTCAGCACGGTGTGTATTGATGGAGGAATCGTGCAAATTTCTTTCCTGCAACACGTGGTTGCAAGAAAGAAATTTACCAGCCAGTCAACTAGCATTTTCAGAAGTAAATCGGCAATGGTACCACTATATTTCTCTAAATCTTTTTAGAACTTTAACATAACAGGTACAGGATCTGCCCATGCATGGCATACTGTAGTCACATGCTCATACAGCCTATTCACACAATTGTGTTTTGGTAACGTGGTAAAACATGCATGTTACTGAAATGCACATGCTGTGATTCATTGCAGTGCCATTCATTTTTAGTGGTACTCCTACACATTTATAGAGCGCACCTGTTTTATAGTGCACCACAGCTTGTAACAATGCATAATGATTGTAAAAAAATAAATAAAGTGTATTGCAGTGCATCTATTAGTGCAATGCAACATGTTAACTGCAGTAAGTGTGAGCAGGCTTTACCTTTTCCTAAATCACCCACATTTGGCCTTCAGTATTTTTTTTTATAGTGCCCATTGCTGATTTATCTTCCCGTTTACCACATAAGCTATCCTTCTAGTTGCAGGTGACTACTTCTATTCTAGTGACTTGTCAGTAGAATATCATAGGGATATGGAATAAAGCAGGAAACCTAAATTTGTTAGAATGTCATAATCGTGCTTAGCGTGGCTAAGAAACGTTGCTTTATTTTCCACAGGATTTCCTCTATGATGTATGTAATGATATTAAATCGTCTTCATTGAATTCTGAAGTGCAACTGGCTGGTTTAAGATTGGCAATTAATATGTCGGTCACCAATACCTACCATGACTACCTGGAAGATTACATCCCCTACTTTTTCACTCTACTGGTGGATGGAGAGGAAGCTACCAAGGTATGTAACATTCACAGACTAATATTGGATCACATGAGCGGGTTATGTGGAAATGTTATGTTTCCTTTGTAGTGGTTTACTTTAGTACAGTCAGTATCTTTTATGTTTTCACTGCCTTTCAAGTAAGGCCTCATGAACACTAAGTGTTTGCTCAGCCCCCCTGAACATTTTTCTCCCGGCAGGAGAAAAGCTGCTTAAAAAAATTTGCCTAAGGCAGCCCATACATGGTTTGAATCCTGTCCGGTTCAGGAGGAACCAGCTGAGATTCGAAACGTCTATGGGAAGGCTGAATGTACCAGGTTGATCGATTGAGCAACTTGATACAACCAGCATGCTGGGTATTACCTGCGATTCTTGCTAGCGGCTGCTAGCAATAAGCACTGTTTTCTCCTGGTGGACGGCTTCTCCCGCCCTCCTGCCGGTAGAAGTCCATGACCCAGTAGGAGGGATTTTTGTTTCATTAAACTGTCTGTGTTGATGGGGAAATTGAGTGAATTTCCTGCCTGCAACCTGGTTGCAGGCAAGAAATTCGCTCCGTGTATGCCCGGCCTAAGGTCGTATTTTGCACACGTGTTCAGGCACATCAGGCGTTTGAGCATTTATAGCTAGAATATTAATTTATTCTGGTGATTGGAACGAATGAAAGCTCAAGCACTAAACACGTCTAGAATCCTCCCTTTTTTCTTTTTTTTTTTTCCCCAGCCTGTGTGCATGGGAAACTAGGCTAGCATAGAGGTGTTTTTACAGGCTGAAAAAATTCCTCAAAAAAAGCCTCTTTTTAAAGCCATGTGTACATAAACCCGACTAAAGCAAGGAACAATGGGTTGGGGTCTTTTTGACCTGCATGTTAAAGTGGTTCTTCAGTCTTAACAAAAAAATGCTGACTTAAAAAAAAAAAAGTCAGCAGCTACAATATATGTGTACCTGCTAACTTTTCATTTTTTTTGTTAAGACTGAAGAACCACTTTAACATGCAGGTCAAAAGACCCCAACCCATTGTTCCTTGCTTTAGTTGGGTTTATGTACACATGGCTTTAAAAAGGAGGCTTTTTTTTTGAGGATTTTTTTCAGCCTGTAAAAACATCACTGTTAGCCTAGTTGCCCATGCACACAGGCTGGGGGGAAAAAAAAGAAAAAAGAAAAGACACTTACCTGTCCAAGTATCCAGTGACATCAACGGGCTCGTTCTTCGCCGGTCTTTGGGTCCCCAGAGCTGCCTTTTTTTTTTTTTTTTTTTTTTTTTTTTACTAAGGAAAGCCAGCTGTTACTCTTTGGCTTCACAGCTGGCTTCCCACTGCGCATGCCTAAGTCATGCTGCTCTTCCGCTTCAATCGCCCCGGCAGTTGGGGCAGAATTGGAAGCAGACACTTGCTAAAACTAGCAAAAAACAACCTCAAATTGGTAAAGAGAGGTGGGGGGGGGGGGGGGGGGGGCGAGGGATTTGTTTAAAGCAAAACTTCACCCTAAAAGGGAAGTTCTGCTTCAATACCCAGGGCCTGTGATACAGACTTACTGTTTATTAGGTAACATATTGCTGTTGTAACACTGTTGCACTATGACAACCTAGGGCTGTCATAGATGAGGTACTTTCACAGCACATTGCAAATGTCTGCAGTGTTTTCTTGTTGAGAAGCTCTGGCCCAATTTTAGTTTGATATAGGGGATTATAATGCTGCACCACCATAACATGGCTAATAATGCCACCACACGTTCCCAGTTACAATAATAGTAGCTATATGATTACACTTCTTTTCTGTCCTCCCTACATATTATAGTGGCTTTATTTACTTTACAGCCCTAGGGCAATAAAATACGTTTTTGTTTTAATCTCATCCATTGAGAGACACAGGAAGTCTTTAAACTTCAGGTTATACTGCTGTTTACAGGAGGATTTGACACTGGCAAACAAAAAAATAAAAAACGCTGTAGGCCAGCCCAGGTTGACCACACCTTCTGCCAGCATGTGTACATTTTTTTGCTAGTATCTTAAGGGGATGCATGTCTTTTCTTCATCTCTGGGGTGTAAAAAAATTGACTATTTATTTTTTTTCTTCAATAAAGAGTATTCTTAACATTACTGCTGGAGCTTTGTCTCTTTTAATTTCAGCTTCATTCTCAGCCTAGCTTTTGGAGTACCACATCCAGATGCTGCTGAACTATACATTGTAGAGATAGCCTGGCAGTAACTTTTCAGCACTAGGTTCTGCATGGGCCAGTTTCCAGACTCAGATCTGGTACGGGTTAGCTCCAAAGCCACTGGCTTTGCCTTAGTGCTTGCCCTGTGTCACTTGGTGAGTACAGCAGTTGGGCCAGGCATGGGAAGCTACCTTATTTTCTTAGATCGTTGGGTGCCTTCATTCTATATAGCACTGTGGGACTGAGCACTGACATCTTCTTCTGATTGGTGAATTGTCACACGCACATGCACTCTGCTCTTTTTTTCTGCAATACAATGTTGAGGGAGCATCTTTTCAGCTGAGCTATGTGAGCCTTCAATCTTTGATCTGTTCCTGCTGCTGACTTTGGTCATTTCCAGCTTATCAACCCACACCTGCTACCCGCTGTCCAGTGTTTGTGACTACCTGAGACCTTGCCTTTTATCCCGAGCCTATATGTTGCTTTATTAACATGCGATCAAAACATGTCTAAAACTAGATGTACACTGTACCAGGTTCCCACAGCTCACACTCTACTAATGGCTCCTGGGTTACTTGCATGGACAACAAGTGTGTATTCATACGCTGCCTGTAGAATCTATACCCGATTTGCCTGTGGCCTTAATGACTTCTGAATCATCGGCCGCAAAGATTCTATTTGATTCTGAGGCACTCCAGTCATTGACCGATGAGCTCATCCCTGAGGAGTTGCAGTCTGCTACTATTATTCCTAAATTAACGGAGACCATTTCAGCTCTAATTGATGTAGTATGCACCGCTCTGAAACTAGACAATAAGCCTGTTGCTTCTACCAGGGTTTCCAGTCTTGGGTCTTTTTTAAATATCTAAGGCCGCAAAGACTTGTCATTTGCTCCTTCTTTTTCAACAATTTCTCTATGGAGACTGGTAGTTTCCTGATAAGCTATTGGCTTTGCAGAAGTAGTGTATTCCCACTGTGGACCAATCAGTGTTCTGCTTCAACAAGGTAATTGCCATTCTGGTAGAGGACACGCCTATCTTTGAAGACTTGAGCAGTTGAAAGTTTTTTTTTTTTTTGTTTTTTTTTTCTTTCTGGAACTCCATTCTTGCTGGCATGTAAGGATGAGCTCCGGCGTGTTCGCATGCTGCACGGGCCGAGCCCGCCAGGAAGTCTGCACGGCGCAGCGCTAATCGCAGGCAGTGAGACATTTCCCGATCTCTGCAGCCGCACATCGGGAAATGTCTCACTGCTTGTGATTAGCGCTGCGCTGTGCTGACTTCCTGGCGGGCTCGGCAAGTGCAGCATGCAAACACGCCGAAGCTCATCCTTACTGGCAGGTGCTGCTCTTTGTCCGATTCTGGCGGCTGCGGTTATTCCCTCACTTATAGAATGTGTAGAACAGATAGCTATAGCTTTCCAGCCATGATGATTTGCTAGAGGACTTCTGTCTCATTACTTTAATGTGTTGCATGTCAGTATATATGCATGGGGCACAGCCTGTATATACCAAATGCAGATGATTGGCTGACAGACTTTCTCACCAGTACACCCTGAACTATGCCTTCCTTTTGTCCTGATCTTTTTTGCAGGATCAAAATTAAGGGCATTGCAGTGATCTTCACTGGTCCAGGCAGATGGAGTATGCTGGCTTTAAATGGACTGCTGGCATTTTTTTGTACTCGGTGTAAAATGTTTTTAATGGAATCGATTGAGGGGCCCAGGTCTCACCCCTCTGTTAGTGATCATGCTCTCAGTAATTATTTGCTACACAACATAGGCATGCTGGCAGTAGGAGGGGTTATCACGGGCTGGCCTACAGTTTTTTCTTTTTATTTGCCAGTGTCCAATCCTTCTGTAGGCCACCGTACAAAGTACTAGTGTCCATTTCATAATCCACCAAAGGTGATGTGTGCCCCCAATGAGTTCTGAAGTTATGCAGCATTACATACCTAAAGAGGAGGTCCAGCCTGGGTGAAAAAAAATTAAGTCGGCAGCTACAACTACTGTAGCTGCTGACTTTTTTAATGTTGGGACACTTGCCTGTCCATGGAGCCCACGATGTCGGCACCCCAACTTCGGATAGACTCCCGGGTGCTGCCGCCGCCATTCATAGTAAAGGGAACCTGGTGGCGGGGGAAGGAGGATGGGGGGGGGGGGGCGAACTTCCAGGAGACTGGGCTGTGGGGAAAGGGGCCTGTCAAACGGGTCCCCTCCGAAAGGTTCCAAATGTGACACCAAGGGAGGAAGCAAATAAGCGGAAGTTCCACTTTTGGTTGGAACTGCACTTTAATATAAAAGAAATCTAATATTACATATTGTTCATAGTGACAGTTCTTTAAATTTGTCTTTCTCTTTCTGCAGGTTCATACTTTAAAGGTTCTTGTGAATTTATCAGCAAACCCTTCAATGACCATAGTTCTTTTATCTAGCAAGGTAAAACGTTTCCCATGGCTATGAATAGTGGTAAACTATGGATCATGATTATCAGAACCAGCCAGTTAGACCTATCCAAATGCAGTAGCATAAATGTAATATATTGCAGTTTACTGGTCCACTAAGTGGTAGTGGCTGTTTTTTAGTGTAGTGTGGTTTAGTTTTTTTTTTTTGACTTGGTGCGTGTTCTACAAGTACAGAAAACTATGTTGATCCTGATAGAAATTTAGTATCATGCAGTGATATCTGCTTTCCAGGCGATCATCTGTAAACTACAACTACCCACTTCTCTAAGAGATGATAGAGATAGAGGTGAGCATTGCCACCTTACTTTACATAAAGGGGCAGGAGAGGTGCTCATAGGCATTGCAAATTCCCTTTGGGGCTAGCAGCCATAAATATCTACATTTTACCTGTAAGCATAAGTTAGAGCAAGCTAATCTTGCTGAATATTGTCAGTTTCTCTCTAGCACTTGCTATTTTATGGGCTACCTGAAACATTAAACTAGCTATATATAGTGAGGAGAAAAAAGTATTTGATCCCCTGTTGATTTTGTACGTTTGCCCACTGACAAAGAAATGATCAGTCTATAATTTTAATGGTCGGTTTATTTTAACAGTGAGAGACTGAATAACAACAAAAATCTCATCGTAGCATTTCAAAAAAGTTATAACTTGATTGCATTTTGATGAGTGAAATAAGTATTTGATCCCCTATCAATCAGCAAGATTTTTGGCTCCCAGGTAGCAAACTGAGATTAGGAGCACTTTCTTGTGTTTCTAATCTCAGCTTTTTGCCTGCATAAAAGACACCTGTCCACAGAAGCAATTAATCAGATTCCAAAGAGCTGTTCAAGGATGTCGGGGACAAGATTGTAGACCTACACAAGGCTGAAATGGGCTACAAGACCATTGCCAAGCAGCTTACTGAGAGGGTGACAACAGTTGGTGCGTTTATTTGCAAATGGAAGAAACAAATTGACTGTCAATCTCCCTTCGTCTGGAGCACCATGCAAGATCTCAATGATCATGAGAATGGTAAGGAATTAGCCCAGAACTAAACAGGGGAATCTTGTCAATGATCTCAAGGCAGCTGGGACCAAAGACACCAAGAAAACAATTGGTAACACACTACGCTGTGAAGGACTAAAATCCTACAAGGTGCTGGCAAGGTCCCCCTGCTCAAGAAAGCACATGTACAGGCCCGTCTGAAGTTCGCTAATGAACATCTGAATGATTCAGAGGAGAACTGGGTGAAAGTGTTGTGGTCAGATGAGATCAAACTTTTTGGCCTCAACTCGCCTTGTTTGGAGGAGGAGGAATGCTGCCTATGACCCCAAGAACACCATCCCCACCGTCAAACATGGAGGTGGAAAAATTATGCTTTGGGGGGTGTTTTTCTGCTAAGGGGACAGGACAACTTCATCAAAGGGACAATGGATGAGGCCATGTACCGTAAAATCTTGGATGAGAACCTCTTTCCTCAAGCCAGGGCATTGAAAATGAGTCGTGGATGGGTGTTCCAGTATGACAATGACACATGGCAACAAAGGAGTGGCTCAAGAAGAAGCACGTTAAGATCCTGGAGTGGCCTAGCCAGTCTCCAGGCCTTAATCCCATAGAAAATATGTGGAGGGAGCTGAAGGTTCAAGTTACCAATGTCAGCCTCGAAACCTTAATGACTTGGAGAGGATCTGCAACATGGAGTGGGACAAAAATCCCTCCTGAGATGTGTGCAAATCTGGTGGCCAACTACAAGAAATGTCTGACCTCCTGTGATTGCCAACAAGGGTTTTGCCACCAAGTACCAAGTCATGTTTTGTGAAGGGGTCAAATACTTATTTCATTAATTTAAAATGCAAATCAATTTATAACTTATGAAATTTATTTTTCTGGATATTTTTGTTATTCTCTCACTGTTTAAAATAAAGCTACCATTAAACCATGATCATTTCTTTGTCAGTGGGCAAATTCACAAAATCAGCAGGGGAGCAAATATCCCCCCCCTCTACAGTCACATTAACTTTATCAAAGTTAACCAAGATGGATGTAAAGAAAGGGCCCAGCTGAGCAATGGGTTTCTTATTTACCCCATAAACATTATGTCCACCGAAGCAGTGGTACTCATTAAATTATGACATGCATGTAAAAATGCATGAGTAGCTAGAACTAGCATCAATGGCTGAATAATCCTTATAATAGCCTTCTGTATTCCTCTGAACAATGGCATATAGACAGAAGGAGGGGCAGCTCCCCGAGCCCTGATGATTTTTTTTTTTTTACACTACTGCCAATCAATAGACTGAATATGCCTTTACTACTTTGTTCAGTGAAAGGTTGGGGGGAAAGCAGTTCACAAAGCTGTATTCCTTAACAGCAGTAGAGAAACCTAATGTCACCAACCTAGCTATGCCATCTGGCAAAGTTGTCTAAATCTCAAGTTTGACTGAACTCCATTTGCAAGAAAAACTGTTTATGCAAAAACATTCTGTGTATTTAGCCATTTACCTGAAGTTAACCTGTAAATTACTCTTAAGCCTGGCCATGTACGATTTAAAAAAAATTTTTTTATAAAGCCTGTGGGCTATACAGCGCAGATGAATGAATCCTCCCCCCCCCCCATCATCCCCGGGCCTGTTGTATATTGAAGCTGTATCTGGTCGAAGCCACTGTGTGGACATATTTTCCATCAAATGCCTTAGATGTTTCAGTGTTACAATGTGAGTCAGGAAGGGGGGGGGGGGGCGGCAGCAGCAAAGAAGGCCACCAATGTAGCAAATTTTGGTGGGTTCATCAGGAACTCCACATTTACAAATTGTGTGGCCAGCTTAACTTTGTCACCACCACAAGGGGATGCTTAGGACACCAAATTTTTGATCCATGTATGGCCATCTTAAGAAACATCTTTGGTCCCAACATTTATGACTGTCAGGAACCATGAATCAGACCGAGACAGAAGTATAGTTAAATCACACTTGTTTAATAATAATAAGGTAAACGTAGTCAAAACAAGCCAGAGTTCAGTAACTGGATCGGGTAGTCCGCCAAGCAAATGTCAGAGATAAACGTAGTGGTACAGCAAGCAGGATCAGGAGCCAGAAGGAACATCAGTCGAGCAAGTCTTCAACAGGAACGCAGGAGAAAGTCTCTGATGTTGACAAAAGCAGAGAACGAGTGAGCTGGACGACTTTAAGTAGGCAGGACTAACTAGCAGAATCAACATCAGCTGGGGAACTGTGGAGAGAGGGGGAGCTGGCAATTAGCCGACAGCTGAGTGGCCATCTCAGAGAAGGAAGGTCTGTGCCCAGCCCTAACAAGGACATCTTCCATCTTGAACACCAGGACTGTAGGAATCTGACTGCTTTGTCTTTAGCAACCATAAGGCACTTTTTCTTTTTATAGGAGCACCAAACTGTAAGATGCTTAGGTGGTGTGTCCAGTCACGGTGGACTTCAGCAATGGGTTAATACTGCTAACTAACATCTTAGGGACTCTTATCCATGGATGTGTAGTGTTTGAAGCACAGGGCTAACCTTCCTTTTTTTTTTTTTTTTTTAATAATCGAGCTTGTATCTGTTTTTGCAGGCGCCATCATCACTGACCAATCTCTTTGGCAGCAATACTAATAGGGAAATTCTTATCAGAGCTCTGACATTTGCTGCAAATCTTTCAGAGAACTTGGACAGACAACAGCATAGTAATGGACAACGTCATTATGAAGATTACTCTTTGTATGCCTTTCTCTTCAGAGACCAGACAGTGTTCCAGAGAAATCTGGTAGCCTTATTACAGCATCCAGATAAGGACATCAAAGAACATGTGGCTAGACTTGTATGCTCTCAAAAACTGAATTAAAAGATCGTGCTTTATCCAGAGTATTTATTTTGTAAATATGTGTGCATATCTATAGCTTGGGTATGGCCTACCATGTACATGCCATTTATAAATCACATTTGGGAAGGGCACACTGGTGTTTTTGTTTTAGGATGTGCTTGTTTTTTTTTTTTAATTTAATAACTCATCTACCTCAATAGGCTGATCTCTTCTACACCCACTGCTATCAAAGTAATCCATCTGAAAGCCTCTGAATATTTAAGATCCATTTGCAATGCTTTTATTGCTGACTTTTTTTTTTTTTTTTTTAAACAAGAACATTATAAATACATAATCTTTTCAGAGAAATGTAGCCAAAATTCATGTTCTTGTATACCAACATGCAATTATGTAGGATTTCAAAGCAAGATACTTGCCTGTGCTTGCTTTTGGTGTCTGGGCATAGACATCTGGTGTTACAGAAGTTTGACACTTCCAGATTCCAGCTGCTGTACCAAGATGTACTTTTGTGTCTTAGTTTACCCTGTGTGCTTGATTGCTGTACATGCTGAGGACTACATTAGTGGCAACAAATATGCTTTAAAGTGGTTGTAAACATCAGAAATGTGAACAAAACATATCCATATACATGTACTTATCTCAATTAGGAGCACTGCTTCATTCCTCTATCAGCATGAATCACTTCTGACAAGTTTTCCTGTCACCAACAGAAAAATTGTGACATGCGAGGGCCTTCCAGCAGATTGGCAGCCTCAGCTCTGGCCCTGTGTGAATGGAGGTGTGTCTCTTCCCTAAAGTCCACGCTCAGAGTTCTTACTGAGCTCTGAAGACTGTAACGAAGTGTTTTTAAAGGAAAAAAAAACCTGTTATACTTGCCTTCTCTGTAGACTGGCTTTATACAGAGCAGCCCTGATCCTTCTCTTCTCAGGTCCCCCCCCCCCCCCCCCCTCCTTGCTCAGTGGTCCCATAGAAAGCAGTTGCTATGGGGGCATTTGTGTGTGCTCACTCCTGAGCTGCCTGCGTGTCTGAGACTCCCCTCCCTCCTCACTGGCTGTGATTGACAGCAGTGGGGGCCAATGGCTACTGCTGCAGTGTCTCTGCCAATGAAGAGGCAGACAGGGGCGAGCTTCAAAAAAAGAAAAAAAGCCTGATGCTTGTAAAAGTGTTTAAAGCTTTTGCAGATGTCAAGCTCTTGGGCATTAATTTTATTGGCTAAAATAAATAGTTTATTCTGGTCATTGAAATGAATGAATGCTCAAGCGCTAGCTTTTATGAAGCATGATGAACTGTGGTCAGTTTACAGGGGGGAGGGTAGAAACTGGCAGGATCAGCCAGGTTTAAGGTGATACAGACAGCTTAATTACACAGCACACGCACTCTGCTGTATAACATGCTGTAGCCTCCCTGGCGGTTTTCCAGAGTGTGGCTCGGGGTTAAAATTCAGGACCATTAGCGGTAACCCCGAGCCACACTCGGGATTACATCGCAGGATCCTGGTGTGGCTTTACTTACCTTTTCCCCGGGATCCTGCGATGTCCCCCGCAGTGTCCGTGGGCTCTGTCCTCTGCCCGAAGCCTCTCTGTGCCAGGCTCCGTTCCCTGCGAGCGTCGCGACACACGGGGGTGGAGCCTGGCGGCAAATTAAAAAAAAGTAAAAATCATAACACATACAGTACTGTATGAAATGATTTCACATCCCTTTTGTCCCCAGTGCTTTGGCCCATGCCCTGCATGCAGTTGTATGTGATATACACTGTTCTTTCTGCCTGGAAACTGGAGATTGTCCATAGCAACCAAAGTGTCCCTTTACGTCAAAAGTGGCTTTAGACCAGCTAGAAAACAGCGATAGTAAATTAGAACACTTGCAGAATTGAGCGATAGTGAATCGTGGGGAAATTTATTTTATTACTATTTATTTTAATTTTTTTTATTTATTTTTATTTATTATATTATAATTTATGTTTTTGTGTTTCAAACTTTATCATACCCGGGATATCTACTAGACTCTTGTTTGGACAGATTTAAGTGTTATTGTTAAGAATTACAGACCTACAATATAAAACGCCAAATTTCCATGCAAAATAATTGTACCGCTTTCAGCACCTAAAATCCGAAATAATCATACCGCCAGGGAGGTTAAAGGGACATGATTTTTTTTTTTTAGGGCAACAATGCATTTAAATGTATTACACTATCAGTGTGCCTTTTGTGCTGGTCTAAATTTGCGTTGAGGGCCTCAGAATCAGAGCAGGCTTTAGCTTATAGTATAGTATGTGGTTTAAAATCAGATGCCAGTTGAATGAACCACTTGCTTGTAATCACATCTCTAGCAATACACTGAAATGATTATGCTGCTAATAAGCAAATACACTATTTAATAGCATGAGATAATGTTGCCTTGTGGTCCAGCCTTTCATGCCTCTAAATTTTAAATTGAAATTGCAGTATCTAATGGCGCACAAAGCTAATGGTAAGGAAGGCAATTTAAAGGTCTGCTTCTATCTTGAGGCCTCGTGTCCATTTAGTGGATGACACAAGACCACAACAGCAGATTGTTTATTCTACATATATCAGCTCTGTGAGGAATTTGCATAAAGCAGTTCTCAAATAATAAATATACATCAGACGCAATCATTTATTTATTATTTTAATTATTCAAAGCTTACATAAGTCAATTATTCTGTTAATTCTGTCTTTGCGGTTTGAACACTTACAAAATGCTGACACAATATGATTTATAACATGAATGACTGGTTGCACGAGTTGATTTAGAAAGCGATGAGAAAAATCCACTGCTTTATTTAGTAATTTGTTCGCAATTTATACATATGGTCATGAGCATAACATCATATTTCAGTGTCTTTCATAATTCAAGAGCTGAAGTGTTCACAGCTCTGTTACATTACAAACCTTTGCTACAACACTTGGCTTTTCAGTTACAAGAAATTGACTTTCAAGTCTCAAGAGTAGGAAGGACTATGACAAGATTTTCAAGTCCAACTCAAAAATCAGGTTTTTAAAAATAACATTAAAAAAATAGTTTATATATAAAATATATAGCCATTTAAATTAGCTTCATAGTTAAAAAAAAAAAAAAAAAAATTATACATTGTTATTGAAATAAACCATACTTGGGCAAATTTAATCAGGCACTACAAAAATATGCAAAGTGCCGTAAACCAAAGCAGCTCATCAGGTCTCCACTTACTGCAATCATGTGAGAAATATGATGAAATCTAAATGGTTCCTAAGCATTAATAAACTTTGCACCTTTCTGGAATAAGCCTGAGCGTACGGTTTGGAACCATTGGCTTTTTCATATGTGCGCATTCACTTTCACTTTGTGTTTAATTTACATTGTTTTAAAATATTAGTGAATAAATCAGTAGAAGAAAAAAATATATATATATGTCATGAGTAACTGCAGATCCTGCCCACCCTCCTTTTGCCATCAAGGCTTATTTTATGTTAAACTTTGTTCACCACAAAAGCTGACCATGCAGTAAATCTCATCCGATTCCTGACTAACCACATAAAATTCACTCTGTGGGAGGCACCGTTAGCATCCTCCTGCCTGAACCTTACTTTGAAAAAAAAAAAAAAAAATCAAATAGACACCAGACAGAAAATTTTTGGCCAAACAGCAGCTTCATCCAATCAGATGCAAACACTCTTTGGGTATTCTGATAGCCGTTGGCGCTAGCTTTCAAAATACAAGAGCCGGCACTGCAGATCCATCCCCATTGCATCCAATAAGCTACAACTGCTGTTTCAGTATTGTAACAGCTGCCAGTTCGAGTTAACCACTTGCCGACCGCCGCACACAGATGTACGTCGACAAAGCGGCACGGGCAGGCATAAGGGCTTACCTGTACGTCCCTGCCTGCCCGCGGGTGGGGGGTCCGATCGGACCCCCCCCCCCCCCGGTGCCTGCGACGGTCGGCAAATGTCCCCCGGCGATCGGTGGTGAGGGGGAGGCCATCCATTCGTGGCCCCCCCCTCGCGATCGCTCCCAGCCAATGGGATCATTTCCCTGCCTCTGTATTGTACACAGAGGCAGAGGAAATGATGTCATCTCTCCTCGGCTCGGTATTTTCCGTTCCGGGCCGAGGAGAGAAGACATGTAATGTGAGTGCACAAACACACACACACACAGTAGAACATGCCAGGCACACATTACCCCCCGATCCCCCCCCCCCCCCCCCCCGTCACAAACTGACACAAGGCAGGTTTTTTTTTTTTTTTTTTTTTCTGATTACTGTATTGGTGTCAGTTTGTGACAGTTAGTGTGTTAGGGCAGTGAATGTTAGGCCCCCTTTAGGTCTAGGGTACCCTCCTAACCCCCCCATATAAAGTTTTAACCCCTTGATCACCCCCTGTCACCAGTGTTGCTAAGCGATCATTTTTCTGATCGCTGTATTAGTATCGCTGGTGACGCTAGTTAGGGACATAAATATTTAGGTTCGCCGTCAGCGTTTTATAGCGACAGGGACCCCCATATACTACCTAATAAATGTTTTAACCCCTTGATTGCCCCCTAGTTAACCCTTTCACCACTGATCACCGTATAACTGTTACGGGTGACGCTGGTTAGTTCGTTTATTTTTTATAGTGTCAGGGCACCCGCCGTTTATTACCGAATAAAGGTTTAGCCCCCTGATCGCCCGGCGGTGATATGCGTCGCCCCAGGCAGCGTCAGATTAGCGCCAGTACCGCTAACACCCACGCACGCAGCATACGCCTCCCTTAGTGGTATAGTATCTGTACGGATCAATATCTAATCCAATCAGATCTATACTAGCGTCCCCAGCAGTTTAGGGTTCCCGCTAACACTGCGTTTTCGGGATCAGCCCAGATACCTGCTAGCACCTGCGTTTTGCCCCTCCGCCCGGCCCAGCCCAGCCCACCCAAGTGCAGTATCGATCGATCACTGTCACTTACAAAACACTAAGCGCATAACTGCAGCGTTCGCATAGTCAGGCCTGATCCCTGCGATCGCTAACAGTTTTTTTGGTAGCGTTTTGGTGAACTGGCAAGCACCAGCCCCAGGCAGCGTCAGGTTAGCGCCAGTAGCGCTAACACCCACGCACGCACCGTACACCTCCCTTAGTGGTATAGTATCTGAACGGATCAATATCTGATCCGATCAGATCTATACTAGTGTCCCCAGCAGTTTAGGGTTCCCAAACACGCAGTGTTAGCGGGATCAGCCCAGATACCTGCTAGCACCTGCGTTTTTCCCGTCCGCCCGGCCCAGCCCACCCAAGTGCAGTATCAATCGATCACTGTCACTTACAAAACACTAAACGCCTAACTGCAGCGTTCGCAGGGTCACGCCTGATCCCTGCGATCGCTAACAGTTTTTTTGGTAGCGTTTTGGTGAACTGGCAAGCACCAGCCCCAGGCAGCGTCAGATTAGCGCCAGTACCGCTAACACCCACGCACGCAGCATACGCCTCCCTTAGTGGTATAGTATCTGAACGGATCAATATCTGATCCGATCAGATCTATACTGGCGTCCCCAGCAGTTTAGGGTTCCCACAAACGCAGTGTTAGCGGGATCAGCCCAGATACCTGCTAGCACCTGCGTTTTGCCCCTCCGCCCGGCCCAGCCCAGCCCACCCAAGTGCAGTATCGATCGATCACTGTCACTTACAGAACACTAAACGCATAACTGCAGCGTTCGCAGAGTCAGGCCTGATCCCTGCGATCGCTAACAGATTTTTTGGTAGCGTTTTGGTGAACTGGCAAGCGCCAGCGGCCTAGTACACCCCGGTCGTAGTCAAACCAGCACTGCAGTAACACTTGGTGACGTGGCGAGTCCCATAAGTGCAGTTCAAGCTGGTGAGGTGGCAAGCACAAGTAGTGTCCCGCTGCCACCAAAAAGACAAACACAGGCCCGTCGTGCCCATAGTGCCCTTCCTGCTGCATTCGCCAATCCTAATTGGGAACCCACCGCTTCTGCAGCGCCCGTACTTCCCCCATTCACATCCCCAACCAAATGCAGTCGGCTGCATGAGAGGCATTTTCTTTATGTCCTCCCGAGTACCCCTACCCAACGAACCCCCCCAAAAAAGATGTTGTGTCTGCAGCAAGCGCGGATATAGGCGTGACACCCGCTATTATTGTCCCTCCTGTCCTGACAATCCTGGTCTTTGCATTGGTGAATATTTTGAACGCTACCATGCACTAGTTGAGTATTAGCGTAGGGTACAGCATTCCACAGACTAGGCACACTTTCACAGGGTCTCCCAAGATGCCATCGCATTTTGAGAGACCCGAACCTGGAACCGGGTACAGTTATAAAAGTTAGTTACAAAAAAAAAAAAAAAAAAAAAAAAAAAAAAAAAAAAAACACATACAAAAATATAAAATAAAAAAAAAATAGTTGTCGTTTTATTGTTCTTTCTCTCTCTATTCTCTCTCTCTATTGTTCTGCTCTTTTTTACTGTATTCTATTCTGCAATGTTTTATTGTTATTATGTTTTATCATGTTTGTTTTTCAGGTATGCAATTTTTTATACTTTACCGTTTACTGTGCTTTATTGTTAACCTTTTTTTGTCTTCAGGTACGCCATTCACGACTTTGAATGGTTATACCAGAATGATGCCTGCAGGTTTAGGTATCATCTTGGTATCATTCTTTTCAGCCAGCGGTCGGCTTTCATGTAAAAGCAATCCTAGCGGCTAATTAGCCTCTAGACTGCTTTTACAAGCAGTGGGAGGGAATGCCCCCCCCCCCCCAACGTCTTCCGTGTTTTTCTCTGGCTCTCCTGTCTCAACAGGGAACCTGAAAATGCAGCCGGTGATTCAGCCAGCTGACCATAGAGCTGATCAGAGACCAGAGTGGCTCCAAACATCTCTATGGCCTAAGAAACCGGAAGCTACGAGCATTTTATGACTTAGATTTCGCCGGATGTAAACAGCGCCATTGGGAAATTGGGAAAGCATTTTATCACACCGATCTTGGTGTGGTCAGATGCTTTGAGGGCAGAGGAGAAATCTAGGGTCTAATAGACCCCAATTTTTGCAAAAAAGGAGTACCTGTCACTACCTATTGCTATGATAGGGGATATTTACATTCCCTGAGATAACAATAAAAATGATTTAAAAAAAAAATGAAAGGAACAGTTTAAAAATAAGATAAGAAAATAATAATAATAAAGAAAAAAAAAAAAAAAAAAAAAAAAAAAAGAGCACCCCTGTCCCCCCTGCTCTCGCGCTAAGGCGAACGCAAGCGTCGGTCTGGCGTCAAATGTAAACAGCAATTGCACCATGCATGTGAGGTATCGCCGCGAAGGTCAGATCGAGGGCAGTAAGTTTAGCAGTAGACCTCCTCTGTAAATCTAAAGTGGTAACCTGTAAAGGCTTTTAAAGGCTTTTAAAAATGTATTTAGTTTGTCGCCACTGCACGTTTGTGCGCAATTTTAAAGCATGTCATGTTTGGTATCCATGTACTCGGCCTAAGATCATCTTTTTTATTTCATCAAACATTTGGGCAATATAGTGTGTTTTAGTGCATTAAAATGTAAAAAAGTGTGTTTTTTCCCCAAAAAATGCGTTTGAAAAATCGCTGCGCAAATACTGTGTGAAAAAAAAAAATGAAACACCCACCATTTTAATCTGTAGGGCATTTGCTTTAAAAAAAATATATAATGTTTGGGGGTTCAAAGTAATTTTCTTGCAAAAAAAAATTATTTTTTTATGTAAACAATAAGTGTCAGAAAGGGCTTTGTCTTCAAGTGGTTAGAAGAGTGGGTGATGTGTGACATAAGCTTCTAGATGTTGTGCATAAAATGCCAGGACAGTTCAAAACCCCCCCAAATGACCCCATTTTGGAAAGTAGACACCCCAAGCTATTTGGTGAGAGTCATGTTGAGTCCATGGAATAATTTATATTGTGACACAAGTTGCGGGAAAGAGACAATTTTTTATTTTTTTTAATTTTTTTTTGCGCAAAGTTGTCACTAAATGATATATTGCTCAAACATGCCATGGGAATATGTGAAATTACACCCCAAAATACATTCTGTTGCTTCTCCTGAGTACGGGGATACCACATATGTGAGACTTTTTGGGAGCCTAGCCGCGTACGGGACCCCGAAAACCAAGCACCGCCTTCAGGCTTTCTAAGGCCGTAAATTTTTGATTTCACTCTTCACTGCCTATCACAGTTTCGGAGGCCATGGAATGCCCAGGTGGCAAAAAAAAACCCCAAATGACCCCATTTTGGAAAGTAGACACCCCAAGCTATTTGATGAGAGGTATAGTGAGTATTTTGCAGACCTCACTTTTTGTCACAAAGTTTTGAAAATTGAAAAAAGAAAAAAAAAAATTTTTTTTCTCGTCTTTCTTTATTTTCAAAAACAAATGAGAGCTGCAAAATACTCACCATGCCTCTCAGCAAATAGCTTGGGGTGTCTACTTTCCAAAATGGGGTCATTTGGGGGGGGTTTGTGCCACCTGGGCATTCCATGGCCTCCGAAACTGTGATAGGCAGTGAGGAGTAAAATCAAAAATGTACGCCCTTAGAATTCCTGAAGGCAGTGATTGGTTTTCGGGGTCCCGTACGCGGCTAGGCTCCCAAAAAGTCCCACACATGTGGTATCCCCATACTCAGGAGAAGCAGCTAAATGTATTTTGGGGTGCAATTCCACATATGCCCATGGCCTGTGTGAGCAATATATCATTTAGTGACAACTTTGTGCAAAAAAAAAAAAAAAAAAATTTGTCACTTTCCCGCAACTTGTGTCAAAATATAAAACATTCCATGGACTCAACATGCCTCAAAGCAAATAGCTTTGGGTGTCTACTTTCCAAAATGGGGTCATTTGGGGGGGGTTTATGTCATCTGGGCATTTTATGGCCTTCAAAACTGTGATAGGTAGTGAGGAGTAAAATCAAAAATGTACGCCCTTAGAAATCCTGAAGGCAGTGATTGGTTTTCGGGGCCCCGTACGCGGCTAGGCTCCCAAAAAGTCCCACACATGTGGTATCCCCGTACTCAGGAGAAGCAGCTAAATGTATTTTGGGGTGCAATTCCACATATGCCCATGGCCTGTGTAAGCAATATATCATTTAGTGACAACTTTTTGTAATTTTTTTTTTTCTTTTGTCATTATTCAATCACTTGGGACAAAAAAAATGAATATTCAATGGGCTCAACATGCCTCTCAGCAAATTCCTTGGGGTGTCTACTTTCCAAAATGGGGTCATTTGTGGGGGTTTTGTACTGCCCTGCCATTTTAGCACCTCAAGAAACGACATAGGCAGTCATAAATTAAAGGCTGTGTAAATTCCAGAAAATGTACCCTAGTTTGTAGACGCTATAACTTTTGCGCAAACCAATAAATATACACTTATTGACATTTTTTTTACCAAAGACATGTGGCCGAATACATTTTGGCCTAAATGTATGACTAAAATGACTAAGCGGTAAAGGAGCGGTATACACTCCGCTCCTTCACCGCTCCGAAGATGCGGCTAGCAGGACTTTTTTTACCGTCCTGCCAGCGCATCGCTCCAGTGTGCAAGCCCTCGGGGCCTTCACACTGGAATGCAAGGAGCGGCACTTTCTGGGCGGTTTGCAGGCGCTATTATTAGCGCAATAGCGCCTGCAAACCGCCCCAGTGTGCAAGGGCTCTAAATCATCTTCCAGGACAGCATAGGAGAAGATTAGCAAGAACTTTCCAGACTAGGAAGGGATAATAAAAATGCCCAAAGACTTCTCCTCCCACAGATATGGTGGACCCTGGTAAATTCTCATGCTTCATTCACAATAACGCATCTCCAACATTGCTTCTACAAACTGAAAGAAAAAAAATGCCAAACACCTGCATCTGCAGCATTTTTTGTTTATGCCCAGTGTGCATGAGGCCTAACTGGCTACACCATTCTGCAAAACAAACGTTACCAAGCTGTACGAGATATTACCCAATTACTGCAAAAACAGACTATCCCAACATATAGATCGGAAACCATGAAAGAGGTAAACACTGTGGTATGTACAACCCCAGAAGTACATTTATGTAGTGTGACTGGCAGCAACACTAGACCAAAACAAGTGCTGACACACAGTATAAGAGATTACTTAAAATGTCTTAAACCTCTGTAAAAGCAGAATATATACACAGCAAGTCTTGTAAGAGGTTAATATTGTGGTAAGGATAATAACTTCACTAAAATATGTACAAAAGGCAAAACCTATGCCATGTGCAAAGCTGCTTGGGGCGTTGGCGGTAAAGCGCCACTATTTTTAGCTGCGCTATTCGGCCGCTAGTGGAGCGCTTTTAACCCCTGCAGGCAGCCAAAAAAAAGGGTTAAAACCCAGTGCAAAGCACCGCTGCCCACTGATTTCAATGGGCAGGGGCACTTTAGGAGCAGTGTGCACACCGCTCCTACATCGCTGCAAAGATGCTGGATTGCAGGACTTTTTTTTACCGTCCTGCAAGCATACCACTCAAGTGTGAAAGCACTCGGGCTTTCACACTGGAGAGGAGAGGCTCTTTACAGGCGCTATTTTTAGCGCTATAGCACCTCAGTGTGAAAGCAGTCTAAGAGTTAAATATCTTCTGCTGGCGCTTGGGGGGGAAAAAAAAAAAAAAAAAAAAAAAAATGCAGTGCAAGAGACCCCCCCGCTGTCAAACATTCTGTTGACAGGAGCCCGCCGCTGCTGCATTGCCACACCTGAATGCTATCAACAGAAAATGTACTGTGCAGTAAATGATCTATTTTATTAATAAAAAAAGACAAATCGGGTCCCCTAACAAATACAGAAAACAGTCTAATAGGGACCCTCCCAATGTAAGGTATGAAAAAAATATACACTGCACAATGCATAATACAATTATTGGTGTAGACAGATAATGAAACCATCCAGTTATTTAAAAAAAAAAAAAAAAAAGAAGAAACTAGACGTAAAGTCAATGAACCATGAGGCCTTATCCACAATTGGATAAGGAATGTGAATCTCTCAACTTGAGACCGTGAAAAAAAAATAAAAAATAAAAATGCATGTGAGGCCTTAGCTATAACATATCCAGTGAAACATCCAAATTTTGGAGCACCCCCTCGCCTAGAGGTTTCAGGTGACAGTAAGCAGAGGTGAAATTCAGCAGCGGGATGTATAATAAAACCTTGGACCTGAACAAGCTAAGGTCCTACAAGAGTCTAAAGCATAGGGGTTTGTTCACACTTGACTAAATTACTAACGCTCAAACGCTCCTATAGCGTTTGTATGGGCATCAGACAGGCGTCATTGAGCTTTCAAATGGGGCATTTTACAAGCGCTAAACGCTCCCTAAACGCCCTATGCGCGGTTTTGTAGCGTTTGACAAGCGTTAAAACTGCCCCACAATGGAAAGTGATTTTACCACACCGAAAACGCCTGCTGGAGCGTTACCATAGACTTGAATGGGAAGCAAAGAAGGGCTTCAAACGCCTCCTGACTCGACATAAGGCTTCAATTATGAAGTGACACAACACTAACGCTTAGTGTGAACAGCACAACGTGCTGTCTATTATATCTTGTTCATAGGCGTTTGAGGGGCGTTTTTAATGCCAGTATGAACGAAGACTACTTTCACAATTAGTTTTTTTAGGCGCTAAAGGGTTAAAAATAGCACCTGAAAAATTCCTCCCCTGCCACCCTAATGTGAAAGCCCAAGTGCTCACACTGGGGTGGTGCTCTTGCAGGACTGGGGGGGGGGGGGGGGGGGGGAACGCTCCTAAAACGCCCCTGACATTGAAATCAATAGCCAGCGCTTTGGCTGCGGCGCTCTGAAACCCCTTTTTCGGCCACTAGCGGGGGTTAAAAGTGCCACCCCAGTGTGAAAGTGCCCTAAGAGTTTCATGCAGGCACAATGCAACTCCACATGCAAAACTAGTAACACAAAATACTACACATTTGGCCCTAGATGCGAAATACATCATAATACATTAAGCCCAATCTAGGACCAGATTTTTTTTTTTTTTTTTTTGCATGTGGAGTTGCATTGTGCCTGCATGAAACTCTTATGCTTTAGACTCTTTGCCAGAACCTTGGGTTGTTCAGGTCCAAGGTTTTCTTATTCATCCCGCTGCTGTATTTCGCCTCCGCTTACTGCCACCTGAAACCTCTAGGCTAGGGGGTGCTAGACAGGTGGGAGGTGAAATCTCTGGCAGCTCTGGGTTGTATTAACAGCATAGGCGTCACCAGGGTGTGGCTATCGAGGCTGGAGCCCTCAATGTGGAGCCCATAGCCCCGAGTCTCAGCGGGTTGCGGCTGCGGCATTGGAGGTGGAGGAGAGACAAGCAGGACGACGAGCAGAGATGACATGATCTCTCTCCGCCCACCTGTCACCACTCTTCCACCCTCACAGCCGGGCCACTTCAACGTGGGAGCGATGTGCAGTGGGGAGCAGAGAGATGACATCATCTCTCACTGCCTGCCCCGCATCTCCGTTCTCCTGCCCTCACTAAATGGACCAGTGCTGCCAGTCTGCCACCAATGCAGCAACAATGCACATTTGGTGGCACTGGCTGGCATGGCAAGTGACCATCTGCAAATGGTGGCAAGTGATGTGGCAAGTGAAAATTTGCAAATGGTGGCAGGTGACGTGGCAAGTGACAATCTGCAAATGGTGGCAGGTGACGTGGCAAGTGACAATCCGCTACTAGTGGCAGGTGATGGTGGCAAGTGACACGCCCAGGGATTCTGCATTATGGCGAGTTGAACCACTTCATTATATATTACAATGTAACAATAGAAACAACGCGCTTCGATCACCCTTACACCATATCAACCATGGTGTCATGATGATTGAAACGCCAACACCAGCCTTCCTTTGCCCGCGAAAAATTGCTTACCAATTTTTTTTTTTATATTGTGAAAGATGTTACGCCAAGTAAAATTGATACCAAACATGTCATGCTTCAAAATTGCGCCCGCTTGTGGAATGGAGAGAAACTTTTACCCTGAAAAATCTCCATAGGCGACGTTTAAAAATTTCTACAGGTTACCAGTTTTGAGTTACAGAGGAGGTCTAGGACTAGAATTATTGCTCTCGCTCCAATGATCGCGGCGATACCTCACATGTGTGGTTTGAACACAGTTTTCATATGTGGGTGCTACTCACGTATGCATTCGCTTCTGAGCAAGAGCTCACCGGGGCGCTTTAAAAAATAAATAATAATTTTTTCTTATTTAATTAAAGTAATTCAAAAAAAAAGTAAAAAAAATAATAATATATAAATAAAAAAAAAAAAAAATTCTCCTTTAAGAGCATTGGGCGGAAGTGACGTTTGACGTTGCTTCCATCCTCCAATGCTATGGAGCCGAGCAGGGGCCATCTTCCCCTCACTCGGCATCCAGGCAGTGAGGGGAGCGGGCGCGATACTCTCCGCCGCTACCGACGGCTCCATTAAGTGGCAGAGAAGACCAGAGTGCAGCGGAAGGGGGGATGGGCACCTCTCTCACCACCAATAAAAGTGAACTTGCAGCGAATCTGAGAAACTCACGCTGTTCCCAAAAATACCGGGGTTATGGCAGCTAGCTGCTGCCTTAACAACGGTATTTAGTGTCAAAGTACCGACGTACGGGTACGGCAATTTGCGTGAAGTGGTTAAAAGAAAAGTATGGGGTTTTTTTTTCAGATTCAGATCTGTCCCCCGGCACCTCTAACGCTGAGAATTGGCAGTGTTCGAATGCTCGGTTCTTACAGCTCCCTGAGCAGAGAGCTGGTGACTGTCAGTCATAGTGCTCTGCCCCCTCCTCGCTTACTGGAGCGCTGGGCTGTGGAGGGGGTGGGAGTGGCCGGCTCAGGCTCTCAGCGGCTCGCTGAGAGGCTCAGCAGGGTGTCGGTCCAGGGATGATGATGATGATGATGATCCTGGACAGATTGACGTCAGCAGAGCGCAGACTTCAACACGCTCTCTGTTGAACACAGGAGTGCAGAATGAACTGCACTTCTGTAAACCATAGGAGAAGTACAGTCAAACGAGCTTTGGCTGTACTTCTCCTTTAAGGTCTAATACTTTCTACTATGCAAAAATATAGACACTTTTTCTTGAATGTCATGCCTATTGGATAGTCCTTAAATGGACATCCACATCTTCTAAGGACATTTTAACCCTTGAAGATTTATGCCATTGTGCTCCCCTACTGTTGGGAAATTGACAATTATGCTCACAGTAAGAATGATTCTCCTCTCCCCTTAAAGTAGAGGAAATTTCCTTTCACTGGGCCGACTACATTATCTACCAAGACTCAAAGATTGGAAGCTAGAGGCCAATGCATGCTTCACTGTATAGGAGGTTGCTACAAGCATTGGATTTCTTTAGGATATAGCTCCTGAGAGGGGAGGAGGAATCTGCCAGCCGAGAGAGGGAATCAGTCAGGACCCTCAAACTCCCACTAAGAAACCCTAGATGGGTAGAGCCAGACAGTGCGCTGCCACAGTAAGGCCAACACTAAGGGGCCTCAGATAACAGATTACAGGCTAGGTGAAAACCTAGGAACAAACACAAGTGAAAGCAAGTAGATACAGCAACCTCCAGCTTATCTGTGTGCTGCTGGTGCCAAGAATTCTAGCATTAAATTCTCAATGCACACATTGCTGAAAAAATGGCTGTCTATGTAGACGGGTGCTGCTGTGACTATCGGCTGGAACCAAAGACAGAGTGAAAGAAGGTCGCCAGCACACCAAGGCTCTCCACAATGTGTCCAAAGCCTTAATCAGTAATCACATCATTACAGCAGAAGCAACATTTCAGAGCCTCGCAGGACCCCTTCCGTCACATGCCTGATGAAGGGGCCCTGAGGCTCCGAAATCTTGCTTCTGCTGCAACAATGTGATTGCTGATTTAAGCTTTGGACCCATTTTGGAGATCTGTGATATGCTGGTGACATTCTTTCACTCTGCTGGTGCCAAGGGCACCTGTAACCGCTGGAGCTGCAGTCTGCATCGAAGAATCCAAAATGCACTATCAGCTCCTCCACCTGCAGCGTCCTGACAGGTTCTGCTTAAGGAACCACTATTAAAGGCACCATCCAGCAATTCCCTTGCGTCAAGAATGAGGATTGGAACCACAGCCTCCGGTGCCTGGAAACAACTTCATTCCACATTTGGGATTAATGTCCAAACATCATTTGGTCAAACAGGAACACAACCAGGCCACACACCACTGCAGTTACGGCTTAAGCCCCCACCACAAAGTGCACGCACCCAGACTGGGAAACCACACTTCCTATCCTAGTCTCTTTCAATGTGGTGTGACGCTTCCAGACATTGCCTTCCCCAGGTGCTGAAGGCAAAAGGAAACCAAGTCACCTCCTTCCCATACCGAGGAGGGGTCAAATCTTGCAGAAAACCTTACAAGCTGCTTCCAGGGGAGTCAGGTAGGTAAAGGGGTGAGTGGAAGAAAAGGAAAGTCAGAACAGAGGCCTCCTCTTACCCAGGTTCCAGGCAATGCATCTCCTCCAGCCAGAGGAAAACCAAACTGACCAGTTCAGCAATAGGACTTCCTTTTAAAAGTATATTTGGTGATGTGTTGGAGGAGGTACCTATATCTTATATGTTGTCCTGGAGGACAATGTGGGAAATATAGCATACAGATAAGAGCTGAAATCTAAACCAAACTTCTGTCTCTAAACTGCTTTTTTCTGTATTCTTTGCAGTGGAGATGCTTTCTGCCTCCTGTCATTCATAATACATTTTGAGTTTCTGAAGAGAAAAGTCCATGAGTTCAGTACCAGGTGTGACACCTGGGCATGTATAAAGTAACACCTGAAATATTAATTGGCACAACATGGCAATACAAACAGTGGGTCTTCCACATAGGCAGTTTCAAGGGCAGGCAGATCACCCACCATCCGATGTTTTAGGTGAGATTTACCAGTCGATGGTGGCCTTACATTTCAAAATCATTTAAAGTGCTACTAAACCCACAACAGTAAAATCAGTCTGTATATGCAGAAAATATGCCTGACCTCCCTGATCCTCCCCCAATCCATCTGCTAATAGCACAGAGCCCTAGGAGGCACGCTGCACATGCTCAGTTTGGTGTGTATTACTAGAGATTTTTTTTTTTTTAATTGGAGGGTGCGTGTGATCAGCAATTAGCACTGTCCAGACAGAGGGTTAGGGGTCATGCAGCCTCATAGGACAGTCAGGCGAGAATGAAAAAACTCCTCCTACAAGCTTCAACCAGTGCTCGGCCGGACACCGATAGTGCTGATCAGAAAAGGTATTTAGCAGTTTATATTTACTAAAATAATTGCATTTCCATTTTAAACTGTATATGTTTTTATTTCCATTTTAAAAACTTATGTTATTTATACTTTAAATGTTTTTCCAAATTGGTATTACTGTATTAATAATGAACATCAAGCAATTTTGATGACCTAGCCCTTATTCATCACACGGATGATCCCTTTGGGGCTGAAGCTCTCTCCTCAAGCTCTTTAAGCTATAGTGGTTTCTCATTTATTCCATTTGGATAACCAATGCCAACCAGTACTGAAATTTAAAAGCAATGATGAACCTCTTTTTGAATAGAAAACAGGTCTGTGTCTGAAAAGCACCAGAGGCAAAATCCACCAATTATGGTAGAACCTGAAGAGGAGAGCACCATGGAGCCCATTATATGGGTACACTAGACCCACCTAGGCGGTCACAAGACATTTTCGGTTTTCAATGGAGTGTTAACACCTTGCATGAATTTCTGCCATAGCTCTATAGCCAATTTATAACGCACTACAGTCACCTGATTATTATTGCAGTGTTTAGTACATATAATATGGCCCTGCTTTCTGTGTAATGTGCTGGCTAGGTTTCTACCATTAAAGACTGATGAACAGAAATGGTTGTATTATTCACATGCATTTGAAAGATAGTTTTAGCCACAATGCTCACTCATCTATCCATCAATTGCATAACTTATAATAATAATTATAATAGCAATAACTTCATAAAATGTCACGGTGGATATTGCCGACATACTATAGCATCACCATCGCACAATTTGATTTATTGATTGGGTGTATTCTTTCACTGCTAGCCCACGGGTCAGAATTGTAATAAAATGTGTTTAAATGTTTTCAACATTTTGTTAGTGACGTAGAGTTGTGTGTTATCAATAGACACCCATGGCTGGGGTAATGGTTGTGGGTGGAGTAGCTGACCCAAGGCATGTGTACAACAGGTCCAAGTTTGGTCATTACTCCTTACGTTCCTCTGTATTATGGTACAGGATGTAGTTCCCTCACTAATATGTTACCACAACATCTACAGCAGTGTGTAGAAAAAAAAAAATGCAGCTCAGCAGATATGGTGTGAACAAGCCCTTATTCAGTTTGGTTTGTGTATTGGTTAGCGTGACTAATACGTTTAGCTGTGCTCCTATTACCTGCCATGTCTCCACACTACTCATCTGTTTTAATGAAGTAAATTCAGTGGGTTGTGTGGAAAAGGCAGGGTTATTGTTTATATCATTGCTTAACTATGACTCAGAGTATGCAAAGGTGGAAAATATAAAGTACAGTAAATATTAGCAGATATGGATTACATACGCATTACACCATGGTATGCGGTTGTATGGAAAAATGATAACATACAGCTAATTTGCATGCCAAAACGTGAGTACATGCAATGTATGCATCCCAAACAACCAAAGTGTTACATTTTGCTAAAAAAAGGCACCATCAATGTTATATGTTATGTGTGTCTCAAACTGCAAGCAATGTGCACTGCTGGTAATGTGCGTGTCCAAACATAAAATGTTTGGCAGATACCAGCTTACTTTGCTCTAAATGTAGTCATCTCCAAAAACACAATTCAATGTGTTATTCAAGTAATATACATTTAAACATTTGCAACACCTATTATTATTATAAATTTCCTGATAAAAAAAAAAAAAAGTACACAAACTTTGGTGCAAGTCAGTAGGAAAGTTAAAACATCAGAAGCTGGTTCAACTACAGGCTGTCATTATTTACTACATTCATCCTTCAGGTCGCCATTGATTACTGTGTTAAAGAGTTTGGAGGCTCCATGGTTCAGGACTATGAAATCTTCTTGGGTAAGTCCGTATCGTTCCAACGCTTCTCTCAGTTTCACTGGTGGCTCCAAGTAATGCTAAGAACGGAAAAGTCACAATTGATCTACATTACTTTTTATTTATTAAATTCTGCACTGTGTATAATTTTTGGTATATTAGTAACAGTCCAAAAAGGAATGTATATTTTCTTGGACAAAATAGGCCAAATGAAATATGGCATGTGCACTTTTCAGTTTAACAATGGTCAGAAAAGGCAGCTTTACAGCTAGCTGTGGTGTGAAATAATCCTGAGTAGGATGGTTGTAGCTGACACAGGTCAACCTGATAATGACAGGTGGAGCAATGTCAGCTCATCTTGGCATAAGGAATGCTCACCCCACACTGACAGGGGTAACTTATGCTGTTGTCTGTTCTGCACTGCCTCTCTGGCCCAGTTGGGGAGAAGCGTGTGGGTCGTTGCAGCAGTCAACATTTCGGCAACAACAAGCAGATCACCCATTATTTTTAATAAATCTGTCCACATGTACTGCAGCCGTTTAGTTTGGTTGCTGCTAAAAAAAAAAAAAAAAAAAAAAAAAAAGAGTTAGTTCTACTTATCACCTAACCATTCATTTCAACAACAATCTTCCCATGTGATCATATGTACATTCAATGTATTTTAGGCATGTTATTTATGTGCAATAGCCTCCCTTGTGTAGATATTGAAATCCTGAGACTGCTGCTGGGCACCATTATCTTGGCTGTGAGGTCAGCAGACTCTGAGCTGTCAGTTAAGTGACATTCTATAGTATTTCCCTTTCCGCCCTCCCTTTGCGTCTGTAGCAGCTACACAAAAGGTAGGGGGAAGTAGGAGAAGAGAGGGTTAGAGAAGCTTGGTCAGCTCCAATGCCGTGTACACACGGTCAGATTTTCCGACAGAAAATGCTCGATGGGAGCTTGTTGTCGGAAATTCCGACCGTGTGTAGGCTCCTTCGGACATTTTCCATCGGAATTTCCGTCATACAAAATTTGAGATCTGGATCTCAAATTTTCCGACAACAAAATCCGTTGTCGTAAATTCCGATCGTGTGTACACAATTCCGACGCACAAGGTTCCACGCATGCTCGGAATCAAGCAGAAGAGCCGCACTGGCTACTGAACTTCATTTTTCTCGGCTCGTCGTACGTCACCGCGTTCTTCACGTTCGGAATTTCCGACAAGATTTGTATGTAAGACAAGTTTGAGCCAACATCTGTCGGAAAAAATCCATGGATTTTGTTGTCGGAATGTCCGATTGTGTGTACGGGGCATAAGAGTTGAGGGCTATGGCGTGCAATGGGGCTGTGCTAGGGAATTGACTCTTTCTAAAGTAAAAGTAGTAAACTTCAAATACATCTTTAAAATACTTGATTTGTCTGGGCTTTTACTTGGATTTTTTTTTTTAAAGGTGGTGACAGGGTCTCATTGGCCATGCTTCATACTAGAAAATTATGGTACCTCATTAGCTAGCGCGAATGTTCCCCAGTGAATACCAACAGACTTCTTGGCACGGACATCAGCATGAATTCTGACTGCTTCTTCTGGATCCACATGTTGACACCTCATGAACCATCTATGAACAAGGAAGATTACAAGATTTAAAAATTGCACAGATGAAGAAAAACTATATACAACGGATATAAAAAGTCTACACAAACCTGTTAAAATGTCAGGTTTCTGATATAAAAAAATGAGACAAAGAAAATTTCAGAACTTTTTCCACCTATGTGACCTATAAAATGTACAACTCAATTGAAAAACAAACTGAAATTTTTTTTAGGGGGGGTGGGAACTAAAATAATGCGGTTGCACAAGTGTGCACACCCTCTTATAACTGGGGATGTAGCTGTGTTCAAAATTAAGCAATCGCATTCAAAAACGCATGTTCAATAGGAGTCAGTACACACCTGCCATCATTTAAAGTGCCTCTGGTTAACCCCAAATAAAAGTACAGCTGTTCTAGTAGGTCTTTCCTGACATTTTCTTAGTCGCATCCTACAGCAAAAGCCATAGTCCGCAGAGAGCTTCCAAAGCATCAGAGGGATCTCATTGTTAAAAGGTATCAGTCAGGAGAAGGGTACAAAAGAATTTCCAAGGCATTAGATATACCATGGAACACAGTGAAAACAGTCATCATTAAGTGGACAAAATGTGGCCTGATAATGACATTACCAAGAACTGGACGTCCCTCCAAAATTGATGAAAAGATGAGAAGAAAACTGGTCAGGGAGGCTGCCAAGAGGCCTACAGCAACAATAAAAGGAGCTGCAGAAATATCTGGCAAGTACTGGCTGTGTGGTACATGTGACAACAATCTCCCGTATTCTTCATATGTCTGGGCAATGGGGTAGAGTGGCAAGCCTTTTCTTACTAAGAAAAACATCCAAGCCTGGTTAAATTTTGCAAAAACACATCTAAAGTCTCCCAAAAGCATGTGGGAAAATGTCTTATGGTCTGATGAAACCAAGGTTGAGCTTTTTGGCCATAATTCCAAAAGATAACCCTACCCACAGTGAAGCATGGTGGTGGCAGCATCCTGCTTTGGTGCTGTTTTTCTTCACCTGGAACAGGGGCCTTAGATCCCTATTAGATTTTCTGCAGATTTTTGTCTTCAGATTTACCAAAACCATGTAGTGCAAGCGCCTGCCTGATTGCATACAAATTTAAACTCTAATGCTGCGTACACACGGGCGGACTTTGACGGACTAGGTCCGAGGGACTGAGACGGACTTTCCTACACACAATCAACCAAAGTCCGACGGATTCGTACGTGATGACGTCCGACCGGACTACAATAAAGGAGGTTCATAGCCAGTAGCCAATAGCTTACCTAGCGTCGGTTTTTGTCCGTCAGACTAGCATACAGACAAGCAGACTTTTCGACCGGACACGAGTCCGTCGAAAAGATTTGAAACATGTTTTATTTCTAGGACTGTCGGACTTTTGGGGGAAAAAAAAAAAAAAAAAAAAAAAGTCCGCTGGAGCCCACACACGGTTGAATTGTCCGACGGAGTCCGGTCCACTGGACCTAATCCGTCGAAAAGCCGGTCGTGTGTACGCAGCATTAGGGCCAGTTCACACCAGATGCAGTTCCGTGCGCTTTTTTTATGCACTAAAAATGCATGCACAGTGTTTTCCATGTATTCCAATGGCTCTAGTTCACACCATGCAGTCAGTTTCCGGTGCAGAAACTGACCGCATGATGTGAACTAGAGCCATTGGAATACATGGAAAACACTGTGCATGCATTTTGTCCAGAAAAAAAGCACACGGAACTGCATCTGGTGTGAACTGGCCCCTAAGGTTTGACCTCATATTATAAGGTTTTGGTAAATCTGAAGACAAAAATCTGCAGAAAATCTAATAGTATGTATGGGGTCTTAGTCAAGGTAGAGGGAATTATGAACAGTTCCAAATACAAGTCAATAATATTGGCACAAAACCTTCAGGCTTGTGCTAGAAAGCTGAACATGAAGAGGAACGTCATCTTTCGGCATGACAACGACCCAAAGCATACATCCAAATCAACAAAGGAATGGCTTCACCAGAAGAAGATTAAAGTTTTGGAATGGCCCAGCCAGAGCCCAGACTGATCTGAAGAGAGCTGTGCACAGGAGACGCCCTCACAATCTGACAGATTTGGAGTGTTTTTGCAAATATTGCCAAGTCAAGATGTACCAAGCTGATAGACACATACCCAAAAAGACTGAGTGCTGTAATAAAATCAAAAAGGTGCTTCAACAAAAAGTATTAGTGTAAGGTTGAGCACACTTATGCAATCATATTATTTTATTTTTATTTTTTTTATTTCCCTCCACCTAAAAGATTTCAGTTTGTTGTTCAACTGAGTTGTACAGTTTATAGGTCACATTAAAAAGGTGGAAAAAGTTCTGAAATGATTTCTCTTTTTTTTTTTTACATCACAGAAACCTGACATTTTAACGGGGGTGTGTAGACTTTCTATATCCACTGTACATTTCAGTCATCATGATACTTAGAATGCATTACATATTATATTTCATGTACATCTGCAGAATCCTTGACTTTACATTTAAGTCATCCCAAGTAAATGTATATTATCTTTTTCAAGACACAAGCTAGGAAAGTCAGTATGAATGATTTTTATAAAGGAAAATGATGCCACAAGGTAGGTTTATGTAAACCCAGATACTAGTGATGTGGAAACAGTTCATTTTTTTGGTTTTTAAAATTTACTTGTGCAGTTTTTTTTTTTTTTAATATTGGTGTGAGTAAGGGCTTGTTCTCATGTGCGGTAGCCCTTGCCGCCCCTTAGAAAAGCGATTTGTGGTGAATCGCTGTTCATTGGGCCATTGCCAGGCAACTGGGATGTGATACGTTGCATCCTCAATGCCCGTTTTAACCCTAAAAAAGGTGAACCATCACGCCACAATCATCTGCATTGCACGCAATTGCCGCACGGTCCAATTAATTTTAATGGGTCGTGTTTGGCAACGGTACTGCCCATCAAATATGTCTTTTTTATTGTGCCTACTTACACCTTACGTTTCCTGTAAATGTTCAGATATGCTGACTAGGGTTGTCCCGATACCACTTTTTTAGGACAGAGTACAAGTACCGATACTTTTTTTCAAGTACTCGCCGATACTGAATACCGATACTTTTTTTCTTATGTCACGTGACAGTGGTTTTTTTTTTGTTTTTTTTAACAGTGCTTTTTTTTGGGGGGGGTGAACGGTGTTATGTGTGTGCGTTTTTTTTTTTAAATTTACCTTTTTGTATTTTTTACAATAATTTTTTTTTATTCTTTATTGCAATATGTGTTTTTTTTTTTTTTTAATCAGCCCTGTTGTCCTTCAATGAACCCAAAGAAAAAAAGATTTTACAAGGAGAACAAAAATCATATTTTCTTTTTTATTCATAGAAAGACACCGCCAGATCAGTAGACAATTGTGTTAATACACCACCTGCTGATCAGCAGGAGTCCTCCAATGAACTCAGAAAAAGATTTTTATGGCGAGTACAAAAATCTAAATTTTTGTTTTAAATAGAACCAAACAATAAGGCCCTGCTCACCCTAGTGTGATTTCTCCTGCGTCTCATCATACTACAATGCACAACATGGATGGAAAGCACATTATTCTCCATGGTGCCCGTTCACATCAAAGTAACGTGGTGCAGGTGCTTCTTTTGGTGCACCAGAATGTGTTTTTGGCTCCACAGCTTTCAATGGGACTGGAGTTTTAATCAGATATACATTTTATCAGATTAGTTTTTTTTTTTTATTGGATCGAAAGTAACATTTCTGTCTTTGCAGATGACACCAAGCTATGCAGTGAAATAACGCCCTTACAAGATGTCTCCAATTTACAAGCTGACCTCAATGCACGGTCTAATTGGGCGACTATGTGGCAGATGAGGTTTAATGTTGAGAAATGTAAAGTTATGCACTTGGGGGCTAAGAATATGCATGCATCATACATACTAGGAGTACAACTGGGGAAAATCAATGGTGGTGAAGGATCTGGGGGTTTTGGTAGAACATAAGCTCTATAATAGCATGCAATGCCAAGCTGCTGTTTCCAAAGCGAGCAAAGTCCTTTCTTGTATTAAGAGAGGTATGGACTCTAGAGAGATATATAATTATGCCCCTGTACAAATCATTAGTAAGACCTCATCTGGAATATGCAGTTCAGCTTTGGGCACCAGTTCTCAAAAAGGATATCGGGGAACTGGAGAAAGTGCAGAGAAGGGCAACCAAACTGATAAGAGGCATGGAGGAGCTCAGCTATGAGGAAAGATTAGAGGAACTGAATTTATTCACTCTTGAGAAGAGAATAAGGGGGGGATATGATCAACATCTTCAAATATATAAGGGGTCCATATAGTGAACTTGGTGTTGAGTTATTCTCTTTACGGTCAACCCAGAGGACAAGGGGGCACTCTTTACATCTAGAGGAAAAGAGATTTCATCTCCAAATACGGAAAGGTTTCTTCACAGTAAGAGCTGTGAAAATGTGGAATAGACTACCTCCAGAGGTGGTTCTGGCCAGCTCAGTAGATTGCTTTAAGAAAGGCCTGGATACTTTCCTAAATGTACATAATATAACTGGGTGCTAACATTTATAGGTAAAGTTGATCCAGGGAAAATCCGATTGCCTCTTGGGGGAACAGGGAGGAATTTTTTCCCCTGCTGTAGTACATTGGAGCATCCTCTGCTGGGGTTTTTTGCCTTCCTCTGGATCAACTGAGGGTATAAAATTGGGTATATTGGATTGTACGATATTTTTAATTTTATTTATTTATTGTTTTTAAGGTTGAACTGGATGGACTTGTGTCTTTTTTTTCAACCTGACTAACTATGTAACTATGATTGGAACTCTGTTCAGGAAAAAGATCTTCCTACCAGGGCTGCAAAATCTGATCAACAGTGCAATGGCCAATAAAACCTCCAACAGCCAGCAAATCTAAAATAGATTTGGATGGAACTTGAGTCATCTATTTTGGACAAGGTAGTAGAAGATGAAACATCTACCAGCTGCTAGGACTCCAGCATAGAGATCTCCTAGCTCAAGTTAGTATTTCACCCACTGTGCTGGGCACACTTTTTCTCTACTCGGCTCCAGGCCTTGTAGGCATGGAATTAAAAGGTCATTTGTAGGAGTCTTCACTTCCTTCTATTGTCAGGAATAAAAGGTCAGCTGTAATTGGGACCACTTTAACCACATGCCGGCCGCCCGTCGTCGTTTGACGGCAGCAGAATGGCTCCCCTTCGCGAATCACCGTAGCTGTACGGCGGCTGCTTTAAGGGGTATAGCGGGAGCGCACCCACCAAGAAGCCGATGTGCGTGCACGGTGGCCACGATGGCCGCCGGGCACCTTCGATGGCTCGTGACAGAGCAATAATGTGGACCTGTGTGTGTGTAAACACACAAATCCACGTCCTGTCAGGGGAGAGGAGAGGAGACAGATTGTGTGTTCCTAGTATATAGGAACACCGATCGGTCTCCTCCCCCAGTCAGTCCCATCCCCCCACAGTTAAAGCACACAGTGAGGGAGCACATTTAATCCCTTGATCGCCCCTAGTGTTAACCTCGTCCCTGCCAATGACATTTATACAGTAATCAGTGGCTATTTATAGCACTGTCAATGTCAATGGTTTCAAAAAAGTGTCAAAAATGTCCGATCTGTCCACCGCAATGTCGCAGTCCTGATAAAAAAAAATAAAAAATTATTCGCAGATTGCCGTCATTACTAGTTTAATTTTTTTTTAATAAAAATACAGTAAATCAATAACCTATTTTGTAGGCGCTCTAACTTTTGTGCAAACCGATCAATACACGCTTATTTTTACCAAAAATATGTAGAAGAGGAAAAAAAAATGTATTTATTTTTAAATTGGGATATTTATTATAGCAAAAAGTAAAAAATATTGCTTTTTTTTTTCTAAATCGTCGCTCTTTTTTGTTTATAGCGCAAAATATAAAAACTGCAGAGGTGATCAAATACCACCAAAAGAAATCTCTCTTTGTGGGAAAAAAAAAAAGAAAAAGGAAATCGATTTTGAGTACAACGCACGATCATGCAATTGTCAGTTAAAGAGACGCAGTGCCGTATCGCAAAAAATGGCCCGGTCAGGAAGGGGTGAATTCTTCCAGGGCTGAAGTGGTTAAAGCATGCACAATTTTTCTGTAGTATTAATATCCAAATGAATGCTTAAACAATCAATGAGCTAATGTTGCCTCAGGCAGGAAGTCAATAAAGCCATGGGATAGTATACACAATCCTCGAAAATGTTGATCAAGAAAGCATGGCTTGTTAATCCTAGAATAGAGAATTGCATGACAATCTGTGATTTATGAAATTACTAATTCAGTTATTTGACATTGTACTACTCTACTACTACTACAGTGCAATGCTAAAGATGTACAACCCCAACTCAAAAAAAGTTGGTACGCATCTATGACAACAGCATGGCTTTGTAGTAGAAGAGTCCAGGTGCTTAACTGGCCTGCCTGCAGTCCAGACCTTTCAATAATTGAAAATATTTGGTGCATTTTGAAACATAAAATCCAAAAGGACTGTTGAGCAATTAGAAGCCTATAATATAATGAGATAACATTCCTCTCCCAAAACTCCAGCAACTGACCTCCTCTGTTCCCAGACGTTTATAGAGTGGTAAACAAGGCCCAACTTTGAGATGTGATGCTGCCATAAATTTCAAAATTACCTTTTTTTTTTTTAAATAGTCAATTTTCTCAGTTTAAACATTTGATATGTTTTCTATTGTGAATAAAATATGGGTTTATTTATATTTATTATATGAGATTTGCAAACAGTTGCATTCTGTTTTTATGTAGATTTTAGACAGCGTCAACTTTTTTTGGAACTGGGGTTGTATCTGCTTGCCATTTATAATTTTTTATACTCTTTTCATTTACAAAATATTTAGGTTTTTCGGTTGTAAATAAATAAATAAAAAACACTCCATACCTTGGCTCATAAGCTCCAATGGGAATTGCTGCTACATCAAAGGGCCCAAATCTCTTCCCAATCTGTTCAAAAGCAGCACAATAACCAGTGTCCCCAGCAAAAAAGAACCTATTTGAGGGTCCAAGAACAGACCAGCTACCCCACAGTACTTTGTTATCATCAAATGGTGTCCTTTTGCACCAGTGCTGGCAGGGGGTAAAAACGAAGGTCACCTCATCATGTCCAGGAACACAATTTTGCTCCCACCAGTCCAATTCAATAACATTTTCACAGCCACAGCTTTGCATCCAGTTTAGGAGCCCCAAGGGAACAAACCACCTCAGTTCAGTACCAAACCGCTGATTCAGTCCCAGTACAGTGTTGTAATCCAGGTGATCATAATGGTTGTGACTTATCACAACAGCATCGATTTTTGGAAGCTGCTCTATAGTACATGGTGGTCCTCTAAAACGCTTTGGACCTGCAATGCTTATTGGAGAGGCCCTCTGACTGAAGACAGGATCTGTAAGAAATGTCAAGTCATCCATTTCCACCATGACCGATGCATGCCCCAACCAGGTGATCCGTATCCCAGTCTCCAACTTGCCTGCAGACTCTGAATGTTGCACAAAATATGGCTCAATGATTGGAAGTTCCCTATCAAGTTCCTAGAAGGAAAAACAAGAACAGGATAAACATATTTTAAATCAAATCTGATTTAATGCAGATGTCAAGGTAAAAAAACAAAAAAAACAAAAAAAAAACAAACACACACACACACACACACACACACACACACACAGGTTGTGCCGGAGTTGATTAATCGATCAGCTTGGTACATTCAGCCTACCACCCATACATGATTCAAATCTCGGCCAGTTCAAACCGTCTATGGCCGCCTTATTCTATTAAAAGATACTTCAAAGTACAGGAAATACCTGTTGGCATTTACAGAAATCCCACGGAGTTCTTATTTCATATTGTGGGCTGACAACAAAAAATTTTTTTGGTCAGTCCTGCCCATTATCTTTTGGTAAATGACTTAAAGTGGAGTTCCGCCGAAAAAAAAAAAAAATTTAAGTCAGCAGCTACAAAAAGTGTAGCTACTGACTTTTAATAAAAATCGGGCACTCACCTGTACAGCAATGCAGGCGTACGAAGCCCCGCTCCTCTCCGAGGCGACGGCATTCTTACTGTGGGCGCATGGCTGTGGCTTCACAGCCGGGCATGCGCGAGCCGTGCTGTACGATGCGAATGGCCCAGGAAATCTTCTGGGACCTGTGACATGTCCCAGAAGATTGGAAGGAGGGGGGGGGGGGTGAAATTCCTTCCTGTGCCGCGGAGCATCATTTCAATTGGCTGCACTACATGTGGTTAATGGGACATTTTGGCATTTTGTGGGTTGCGCGTCTTGCAGTATTTGCCCCTCGTTTTTTCACATGGCAAAATGCGTGTTTGCTTCTGTGTTTGGTGTGCCGTTAACAATGGCACTGAAAGCCCAACTAGTAATTTTAGGTGTATAAACATAGCCATACACTATACAATCTGATTGTAAATTGTGCATTTAGTGAGAAGGGTTATCCCTGATTGATTGCATTTCATTTAAAAAAACGTGCACCTGGGAATATGAGGGCGGATGATGCATGGTGTGTGCTAATGAGGTCAGCTGGTCAACTCCTTCCTGTGTCATGACTTACAGTCTGTAAGGAAGAAACACATTACTAATGGAAACGTGGATTAGGACAAGAAAAGTAAGGGACTGTAGAGTTAATGGAAAGCTTTGATATTTTTGCAAAAAAAAAGTACATAAATTCTATATTGGTGCATAGGGGAGCTGGAATTTAGAAAAAAAAAAAAAATAAAAAAAAATAAAAGGGTGAACTTACCCTTAACCGCTAACGGCTTTCCGCCCACCGGCCAACATATGATGTCCTTGACTGAGTGGGGATATCTGAAGCATGCCTGCAGTTAGACATTCAGATATCTTCTTTTTCAGCCAGCGATCCCCTACACCATAACAACGAATGATCATAGCGGCTGTTCAGCCGCTTGATCGTTTTTACGGGCGGCGAGAGGGGACGCCCACTGCCCTCCCGTGCTTCTCCGCTGCCATCATCGAACTGTAGAAGGGATCCGTCGGCCCCGAAAGCTGACCATCGAGATTTCCGGAGAACCAGATGGTCCCCGGAGTCTCTATGGTGGTTCGGAGACCGGGCACGAGGTTATGACATCACGCCCGGCCTCTGCATTCGAAAAAACGGTGCTGCCTCGGCTGGGAAGCCGAGATAGTTTTTTTTGTTTCTTTTTAAATTTCAGGCTTCCCGGCCTAGAGGTGAGATGTGGGGACTTATTGACCCCATATCTCACTGTAAAGAAGACCTGCCATGCTTTTTCGTATTACAAGGGATGTTTACATTTGTTTTTTTTAAAGGGCCCCTGTCCCTGTGTGCTTGCACGCAGAAGCAAATGCATACGCAAGTCACCCACATATGCAAACGGTGTTCAAATCACATGTGAGGTATCGCCCTGCACGTTAGCACGAGAGCAATAATTCTAGCCCTAGACCTCCTCTAACTCAAAACATGTAACCAGTAAAAATTTTAAAGCGTCACTTATGGGGATTTTTAAGTACCGAAGTTTGGCGCCATTCCACGAGCGTGTAGCTGCTGTGCTGAAAGGCTTATAGAAATACCGTTACCGGTAAGTAACTAAGGTTTTCTCCCCTCGCCTTTCAGGACAGCACCTTGGAGAGGATAACCGAGTACTTCAGGGTGGGACCACAGCTTATAAGACCTTCCTGCCAAAGGATTGATTCAAGGCAGACAGCAGATCTAACCTGTAGTGCCTTATAAATGCCAGGTCAGCTTCTTTGATAGCGTGCTTTTAGCCCCCTTCCCAAAGTACTTCTAGGAGCTTTCTCGCTTTTGCGTGCTCCTGTTGCCAGGATGAACAGGGCAGTAGACTTTGAGGCGTTTCTTTACCTCAAGATATTTTAAAAGACATCTGATGTCTAGAGTGTCAAAGGCCTCCTCTCCGGGGCCGGAGGAAGCTAGACAGAATGTGGGCGGTATAATTTTTTTGCGTACGGTGGAACGCTAAAGACATTTTTTGGAAGAAAACCCGGATCTGTCCCCAAGATTATTCTGTCTGGAGAACATCTCAGGAAAGGCTCAGCATTAGATAGGGCATGCATCTCGCTAATCATGCGGGCTGAAGTTACCGCTAACAGGGGGATCTTTTTCAACCTGCGCAACTCTATGGAGATATCTTGCAAGGATAAAAAAAAAAAAAAAAAAAAAAAAAAAAGGAGGGAGCGTTCATGAGCCCTTTAAGAACTAAAGATGAATCCCACTCCGGGAATAATTTGACCGGCATAGGTCTACCCCTTGCCTTAGCTTTAAAAAAAAAAAAAAAAAAAAAAAAACGAATCAAATGGCTCCAGATAAAAGGTTTTCTCTAGAAACACTGACTGCGCTGCCACCTACGCCTCGAGGGTGCTCGCTGCTAATCCCTTACCCATTCCCTCATGGAGAAATTCGGAACAGAAATTAAACTATTGCAATCAAAGGTTTTTTTTTTACCCTACCCTATTTGGACGATCTGCTACTAGGAGTCCAAAAAAAATTCAGTTAGCAGACAATCTGCAGATAACTCGGCACCTAAACAATTTGGGATGGCACAGCAAGTAAGATTCCTGGGTCATGAGAGGGACTCGACAAAATAGGAAAAGTGGGCAAATGCACCCTGCTAGTAACCGCGAGGTTGCACGTTCGAATCCCACGTGTGCCATAGGATAGACTCCAGAAGGGTCACACAAGGAGTCAATGGAAAAGATCAAGATTGCTACAAGAACAACTGGCAGCCCAGTGGCTTAGAGGTTAGAATTTCCACCTACAAGCACTGAGGTTTCTGGGTTCGCATCCCAAACATGCCACTTTATGTAGCGGATTCTTACAGGAGGGGCTTTTTCCTCCTAGAAGGACCTCTCTCTGATTTGGCAGTGGTTTCAACCCCACGGTCCAACAGGGTGCCACAGAGCCTTTAATAAATGGGGGTAGAGGGAGAGAGAGGTACCCAGGAAACACCCCTTTCCGATAACAAAGAGTTACCCCATTCTGCTGTACTGCTAACAGACAGCACAGGCTTCTGTGGAAGGACAACACAAGAAAGCAAACACCCAGTAAGATTAGAGGCACCTCCGTACCTCTCTTACCTGGGTCTGGCTGGTGCACCGGGCGCCTGTATCCATCCCAACCGTTGTGGCAATACCTACAATGCAGGGTACGCAGGAGTTGCTGCCGCCTTTCCGGCTCTTTAAAAAGTTTCCTTCCGGTGTCATTTTCTTCCTTACTGCTCGAGGGCCAGAAGGACACACCAGCCGATGACCCGCCTCTTCCTCCTGCTTTCCAATGGCCGAATCCACTTGCCGTATGCCCACCTCGGAAGTCCCGCCTACCGGAAGGACGTCACCCGCCCTCCGAGATTCAGATCCGAAATGCCAAGAGCTCTGGGCTCTCTTAGCCTGCACGCCCGTGGCCTCCAAGCACACAGGCGTGTTCCCCCTGGGTGGCCATCTCCCCCATGAGCCAGAGAATGAAGAAGGCACCGGAACACCCCTTTCCCGTGTGCGGGGGTACTGGGCTGGTCACAGAAGATTCCTGGAGGTACTGCCAACCCCTCTCCCTAAATAAATTCCATGGAGGAAGCGCAGCCCCCATCAGTGCTTCTACCATAGTGGAGGAAACACCAAGACTGATGGCATGATGGAAGCAGCTGCATTTAAAAGGGCATTGTCACGACAGCGTTTCCTGTGAAGGGTGGAGCTACGCTCTCTCCAAGGTGCTGTCCTGAAAGGTGAGGGGAGAAAGTTGTAACGACTGCCATTTTATTCTCTAGGGTCTCTGCTAAAACATATATAATGTTTGGGGGTTCTATGTAATTTTCTAGCAAAAAAAAAAAATTATGATTTTTACACGTAGGAGAGAAATGTCAGAATTGGCCTGGTAGGCAAGTGGTTAACAGTTTTCGTGCAAATAAAAAGAATTAAAAAAAAGGAAAAATATAATGATCACAAAGATCATGCTCAATTGTTTTGTTGCGAGGGCACTAATACAGCTTCAATCACCTTAAACATGGTTGCGACTAATTAATTCTCATGACAGTATCCAGACTCCGTGTTTGCCTGCACGGGATGCAGAGGTCTTCTGTGCATCTGCGTGCAGGCAGTCCCATTCATGGCAAGTGGGATACAACGGCTGCACGGATACAGCCACTGCTCCCAATTTGACATCCATGTGGGTGTGTCCCTGAAATCACACTGTTTGGGTTTGGGGACATGGCAACTGCACTAAACACCTGTGCATCCCATGCAGGCAAACACGGCCCTCATGCTCTAAGACTCCAATGTGAACAAAGCCTTGGCCTGAGCACCCTCAGACAAATTTAAAAAAGCAAACGGCAGTCATTATGATTTCGCTTGAATTATTATAGAAAAATTCCACTATGAAGCATATGCTGCTGCCAGACTCAACCACCTTACCAACTGTTCAGTGTCTCCCTGCCAATCCCTCCACTGGCTTGTCTCCTCCTCCCATACTCATCTCCAAGACTTCTCCAAAGCCTCTCCCATCCTCTGAAACACCCTACCCCAATCTGTCTGGCCATCTTCTACTCTGTCCACTTTTAGGCAACCCCTAAAAAAATCATCTCTTCAGGGAAGCCTATCCTGCCTTTAGCTAATAACCGAATCTTATTTCTTCCATAAGTTCATCCCTCACAGTTATTGCCACAGCTGTTCCATCAACCCCTCCTTATTAGATTGTAAGCTCCCGGGAGCAGGGTCCTAACCCTCTTGCATTGGTGCTGTATAAACGGTTGGCGCCATATAAAAACCTGAATAATAATAATAATAATAATAATAATAATAAATACTTTCCTGTGACAGAACTGTTTGGCAACCGGCTAGGTGCTTCCTTCCGCCAAAACCTGCTTCCTGCCCTCCAAACAGTTCCGAGCAGACCGAGAGCTAATACCAGCCCTTTTTACCCCAAACGTCACACACGGACAAGTTGTGAGGTAAAATCCAAAGGAATGACTGACTGACTGTTTATTGAAACTCAGACACATACTTTATACCCCACAGGAGGATAGTCACCCCCTAATCATATTATCCCAACAAATACAAACAGGAATATAATTACCATAGCTAAACAACAGCTAACATATACTATAAAACATATTATATTCATTAAACAACTAGCCACCCAGACAATGTTGTGATTAATCAGAGATCTCACTCCTGGTCTGACTACCAGGCCCCAGGTCACAACAAAGTACATGACACATTATCATTAGTATAAGCACATAACATCCCACAATAGTTTGCTAGCAGACAGACTGAAACAACAGGAGAGATGGGAGAGACATACTTAGCAGAACACCACATAAAAGCTTAACAGACAGACTATAGCAGGAGACCACCAGCAGGCTTGCTGATATTAAACATCTGCTATGAGTCTCCGTGTGAAGCAGTCATTGTTGATAAATGGGGCACCTAGGCCCTAAACATGGATCCCGGGCCTAGAATCCCAGAGTCTGTGTGTTTTGGGGAGACATGAGCTTGAATCAGAAAGAAGACCCCTCAGGCATACACATCCCAAAGAGTAGTGTTCCCTTAAAAGCCAGGGCCCATAGTCAGTGGGTAAGAGGCTTGCTCCTAGTCTTCTCCAAAAGCCCCTGTCCTGGTTAGGTCTGTGACATTTCCATACTAAAATACTGACTGAGGTTCTATTGCACTGCATCGTGTTTAACAATGGAATAGGTTTATTTTCTATAAATAAAATGTTTAAAAAAGGGGGACAAACTTGTAACACACATACCTCTTTTGAATGGGGTACATTGCTATTATCTTTCTCTGTTATAGCCCATTTCAAAGCACTGTGAAGGCCAGGAGTCTTCCAGGTAGGCCAAGGATTGACAAATCTCCCATTCTTGTCCTTCACAGACTTGGTCACATCCTCTTCTAATCTCAAATCAAGCCTGAAGCTTTTTCTGGAAGACCGTGAAGACTCACTGCTTCTTGAACTGCGGGTTGAGTTTTGGCGTTTCCGGACTGTCTCTTTTGGGTACTGATTCGATGGTAAACATTCTTCATCCCTTTCATCTTCGTCTGAAACCTTATATAATCTAAAATAGAAGTTTGAAATTCAAATTAGATGTGAAGATACATAACACATAAGCTGCATGCACAGAATTACTAAACAAAAAATCCTAAACACTTACCCCCTTAATGATCAGAGCATTTTTTTTCTATTCAGCACTGTGCTACTTTAACTGGAAATTGTGCGGTCGTGCAACACTGTACGCAAATTACTTTTATAATTTTTTTCACACAAATGGCTTTCGTTTTGTGGTATTTGATCACTCTTTCTTCGGGATAAAAAAAAAAAAAAAAAACCCACACACCACAATATTTTCTACTTTGTAATAAAACATATCCAATTTTAAAAAATCAAGTTTCTTCATAAGTTTAGGCTAAAATGTATTCTGCTACATATCTACAAACTATGGTTCATATTAGGGATAGACCAATATCGTTTTTCCGGTGCCGATACTATACCGATAGCAGATATTGTGCCGATATTTTTTATCTTTTTTAATACAAAAGTAATTTTTTTTTTCTTAAAATCACTGTTATTGCTGTCACAAGAATGTAAACATCCCTTGTGATAGTAATAGGCAGTGACAGGTACTCTTTATGGAGGGATCAGGGGTCTACAAGTCAAGATCAGCGTTTTCGAATACTTTCTATTATTTAAAACTGGCGCCTGTAGGATGCCAGTAATCCAGAAGTGATGTCGTGACATCGCTTCTGGGTTACTAGATCCGAGACCTGAACAAACCTAATTCTGGCTTTGTTCAGGTCTCCGGCCAGCCGGTGGACGTGCTGGCTGGTCGCTCGGGCCTCCCGGTAGGACAGGAGACCTGGGCGGAGCGGCGGTGGGAGGGGGATGTCCTCTTCCACTGCTTGTGATGGTGGCCTAGCAGCTGCTTAGCCGCATCGGTTGTTACTACAAGAAAGCTGACCGTACGCTCTAGGGCTGCAACTAACCATTATTTTCATAATCAATTAGTTGGCCGATTATTGTTTCGATTAATCGATTAATCGGTTAATAACCTTAAAAAGAAGTGTGGTGTACAATTTAGTTAATATGTAAAGTTTAAAAAAAAGGCAATTTTATTCCTAAATATCTTTATATGCAGGGGTAAATATAAATAACCAACTATATGGTTATGGCGTAAAATCTTTAATCCTCTCTGAGAATGACAGACAGAAGAGAGAGATATACTCTATATACTATTAGAGGTTGAATCTGGTAAATATCATCAGACTCAGATCAAATTTTTTTATTTAAAGAAAAAAAAAAAATTCTAGACTTTTTTGCAGATTTTCAAACAGAACTGTAATATTACATGCTTTTCTGCAGCTTCTCCATTGAAGTATATTGAACCAAAAAAGCACCGTTTTGCATTGAAAAAGGTCCTTGACCCTTTCCAAATACACAGCAGCTGAAAAAAGCATAGATGTGAACGTTAAATGAACTGTAGTGCATTTCTGCAAAAGCACCAAAAAAACACATGGGTGGGAACCAGGCCTAAGACCTTTAGTAACATAATGGAGTTAAAAAAATAAAAATAATTAGCCCTTCGTTTTTTTTACTGTGCAACAGTGAAAGTAATATTTACAGTAGAGATTATTTGCTCTTTTTGTACTATGTAGGGCTAATTTTAGCTTTAACCCCCATTATGTTACTGGCCGATTAACCGATTATGAAAATAGTAATCGATTAATTTCATAATCGATTAGTTGTCGATTAATCGATTTGTTGTTTCGGCCCTAGTACGCTCTAAAGAATGGTACCGGAGGGGATGATGCTTGCAGCTGCAGGCATCACCCCGACACAACGCCTTGGTGGAATCGGGGGTATAAGACCCCAAACCCCTCCTCTGCACTTGAAAGTAATCAAAACGTCAAGATCGGTGTTTTGGAATGCTTTATATTTTTTTAAAACTGGCGCCTTTAAGATGGCAGTAATCCGGGAAGTGATGTCATGACATTGCTTCCAGGTTACTGGATCAGAGACCCAAACAAAGCATCGTCTTTGTTCGGACCTTTGGCCAGCTGGCGGGACGGGAGAGCCCGGGCAAGCGGCGGAAGACGGGGACGTGCTGCTTGTAATAACAGCCGAGCGGCTTCTGAGCCGCATCGGTTGTCATTACAATAAAGCCAACCGTCCGCTCTAAAGAACGGTACTGGGGTGATGCCTGCAGATGCGCTTTGCAGTGGTTTTTAACCTTCTCTTGGCCGCTAGTGGGGGGGTAAAACTGCCCCCCGCTAGCAGCCGAATACCGACTGTAAAGCGCCGCTTACAATAGCAGCGTTTTACCGCCGACGCCGCCCCAGTGTGAAAGGGCCCTAATACAGTCAACAGTGCTAATACTGCACACTGTACTATCGATACTGGCTATAAAGGGGTTAACATCTAGGGGCAATCAAAGGGTTAATGGTGTGTCCAACAACGTGTAATGTGTACTGCTTTTACTTTACTGTTTTTTTTCTCCCTGCAACAGCCAGGTCGCTTGGCCTGGAGCTGCGGTCTGCTCGCAGTACAACTACTGTGGGCGAACGGCAAGTGGTTAAGCCAAAGAAGAAAAGGGTTGTCAGGACAGTGGTTTAGAGGCAGCAATAGTTTCTTATTAAATCTGGTTATATATAAAACAGGTAATTTATTATGAGATAAAAGATATGATATATTTGATAGAATTTGCAAATTATTGCTAGGGAGGATAAGATGGTGGCCGTGGTCAGGCTCAAGTAAATGCCACTTTTGAAATCAATTTTAGACGACTTTAACAAGAATAAATTTTCCATGACTAATAATATCCACGTTCAGTGCTGTGAAACTCTTTGTTTGTATGTCCATTCTTCATTCTTCCTCTGCCTGATGATCACCAGTAACAATGACATCTTTGATACATCACCACACAATGTGTCCGTGTACAGCTAGCAAAAAGGCAGCATTGAAACCAGGGTACCAGGGAGAGCGGAGCTAATCTATATAAATACAGATGTCAAAGAAATGACTACTATGAAGAACATATCACAATACTATATTAAGATCAGGATTAGTACTGAGTTATGGATTTGAATGACAGTACGCTCCTTGGATAAAATACCTAAATATCTGAAGTTTATAGGAATTGGGGCAGTTATGTAACCAGCACACAGAAGAGAGAATGCAATTAACATGAGAATGTGACAGCTGAGCGTAGATAGAAACATCACTGTCACTGCGATGTGCACTGTTCTAGAGGAATTCATATGAAGCAGCACAATAGTACTCCTCTGTATAGTATAATAAAGCAGTCCTACCACTCATTACATTAGTATAAAAGATATAGGATACGTTGCATCATTTAGATTTATGTAAAAATTATATTTATTAAACCTTCATTATGTGCCATCAATCAGGTCAGTAGTATACTGTACATCATGGATTAATATTCCAAAGAGAAAACCATAGACACTATACAAAAATTGTATGCCGCTATAAAATGCCAGGATTTGCTCCAACAGAAAATCAATACTTTTCACAATGCATGTGTACAGACACTTATTGAAAAGTGTGGCCTACAAATAAAAGCATTATTCTCTAAAGCAATGTTTCTCAACTCCAGTTCTCAAGTACCCCCAACAGGTCATGTTTTCAGGCTCTCCATTATTTTTGCACAGGCGATTTGATCAGTTTCACTGCCTTAGTAATTATCACAGCCGTTTCATCTGAGGGAAATCCTGAAAACATGACCTGTTGGAGATACTTGAGAACTGGGAGTTGAGAAACACTGCTCTAAGGCTGCTTTCACACTGGGGCGTCGGAGGTAAAGCACCACTTTACCGTCGGTTTAGCGGCTCTACTAGGCCACTAGCGGGGAGCTTTTAACCCCCGCTAGCAGCCGAAAAGGGTTAAAACCGCCCTAAACGCGCCGCTACAGCAACGGTTTGGCGGTGCTGCCCATTGATTTCAATGGGCAGGGGCGCTTTAGAAGCGGTATGTACACCGCTCCTACAGTGCTGCAAAGATGCTGCTTGCAGGACTTTTTTTTACCGTCCTGCAAACGCACCGCTCCAGTGTGAAAGCACTCAGGCTTTCACACTGGAGTGAGGAGAAGCTCTTTGCAGGCGCCATTTTTAGCACTATAGCACCTGTAAAGCGCCTCAGTGTGAATGCAGTCTAAAGAACACTGGTCTATGTTCAGAACAGACCTGCTTTTGAAAGAGTTTTCCCTAATCACATGTTCAACATTTGTTTTTTTTTAATCACTTTTTGTACCAGCATCAATCACCTGGACACATTAGGGGATATCAACAAAGGGTGGTGCACACAGAGCAGGGGTCGATTACTAATGAACAATGGGGGCGCAAGTCGGAGAGCTGGAGCTACTTGCTATGGTTCCCTCTGGCGCTCAGGAGGATGGCTGTTAACCCTGCATTTACTGGGGTTGACAGCCAATTAACAGAGGAGAGAGACATATGAGCTGTCTGCCAGGTTACCAGCAGACAGTTTAAATCCCGTATGTCAAGCTTTATCTGGAAAGGATTTGCAGCACTTTAGTATAAGGGTCGACCGATTGTCGGTGCAGCCAATATTCACTTTTTTTGAAGAATTGGTAACAAACTTGGCGATATTGCTTCAAAGCGTTGTACCGGGGTGATGCCTGCAGCTGCAAGCATCACCCCCGGTACCATTCTTTAGAGCGTACGGTCAGCTTTCTTGTAGTAACCAATGCGGCTGAGCAGCTGCTAGGCCATCATCACAAGCAGTGGAAGGAGACGTCCCCCCCCCCCCCCTACCGCCGCCGCCGCTCCAGTCTCCCGTCCCACCAGAAGGCCCGAGCAACCAACCAGCACGTCAAGCCAGAATTGGGTTTGTTCAGGTCTCGGATGTAGTAACCCAGAAGTCATGACATCACTTCTGGATTACTGGCATCCTACAGGCACCAGTTTCAAAAAAGTAGCTGATCTTGGCGTTTTGAATACTTTCAAGTGCAGAGGAGGGGTTTGAGGACTTATACCCCCAGATCCCTCCATAAAAAGAGTACCTGTCACTGCCTATTACAGTCACAACGGATGTTTACATTCCTTGCGACAGCAATAAAAGTGATGTTTTTTTTTAAGGAGAGTAAAAAAAAACAAAACAAAAAAAAAAAACAAAAAAAAAAAAAAACCTTAAATCTACAGAACATCGGCACCCGATACTGGCTATCGGCCTGAAAGGCAGCTGAAAAATCGGTATCGGCCCTGAAAAAAAAAAAAAAATAGATATTGGTCAACCCACTATTTTGGTATACTGTATCTCTTTGTTAATTAGAGGCCCAAACCCAAGCCTGTTTTAATCTCACTTTAAAGATGAAATAGGCGCAGACCTGAAAAAGATCTATTTTGTTAACATGGTGCATGCCACTCACGCCAGTTTACTGCGTCGTTAGAAGGATGCATGAAGCTTTACTCATTTCTCCCATTCCCTTCAAAATTTTGGCTTTGGATACAAAACACATTTTAAAATGAGTCAATATTACAGTCTCAGCAATAGTCTGTTGAGCAAACCTATGAAAGGAAATAAGGGCTTTGATATAAATGCATTTTTTTTTTTATTTACTTCCACAGCTACCAAAAAAAAAAAAATACAAAAATAAAAAAAGAAGAAAAACACTCACAGGCTCTTCAGAGGTATGCATCTGCAGCTATTCACAGCTTAGTAACAATCAATCTGCTTTAGATTTTGCTGCTTCAGCATGTGAATATTACAGTGCATTTTAATGTCAAACTTTCCTAGGGCCCTGAATAATTTATTGTAAGAACGTCGAAAATACAACCCCGGCAGTCATAGGGAATGACACCAGCCCTTTGTATAGCGGAATACAGCAGACTAGCACCTGCATTGTTATGTAACAGTTTTATCCAGGCTTTAGCACCTTCTTTAGGCAATATGGCAGTTGTTAATGTTATGTGTAATATCCCCAGACAATTCTATTTATAACATAGTTATTCATATCTACTATGAGTCCAGGAATACCGATCATTCTTGCAGGTTTTACGTTCCAGGAAAATTTGAAGGATGAAGTTATCATAGCATGCTACCTAAAGCTTTGTGCTTGAAAGGCGCTGGAAAGCCCGGACTTGTGACAGTCATAATAATTCTGGTCCAGTGACAGGTTTTCACATGCTACACAACGTGCTAAATATACCGCATCCACCATTTTTATGTACTCTGCAATGATCACACTAAAGAACAAAAGCAGAACACATTTATAATATTTTTAATGATTTAATTCACTAGCCAAAATGTTTATCACACAGATATGCTGAATTTACTGCATGCAAGTTAGATTATTGATTTTCCTTTTTTTAGGAGGGTTTTTGCTCCTAGAAGCACTAGTATTTTCTGGTTGGCAATACAGTTGTGCTCATAAGTTTACATACCCTGGCAGAATTTATGATTTTTCAGAGAATATGAATGATAACACAAAAACATTTTTCACTCATGGTTAGTGTTTGGCTGAAGCCATTTATTATCAATCAACTGTGTTTACTCTTTTTAAATCATAATCACAATAGAAACTACCCAAATGACCCTGATCAAAAAAAGTTTACATACCCTAGTGATTTTGGCATGATAACATGCACACGAGTTGACACAAAGGGGCTTGAATGGCTAGTAAAAAAAAAAAGGTAACCATCCTCACCTGTGATCTATTTGCTTGTAGAGTGTGTGAGTGTGTGTGTGTGTGTGTTTCTGGACTCCTGACAGACCCTTGCATCTTTCATCCAGTGCTGCATTGGCGTTTTTTGGATTCTGAGTCATGGGGAAAGCAAAAGAATTGTCAAAGGATCTGTGGGAAAAGGTAGTTGAACTGTATAAAACAGGAAATGGATATAAAAAGATATCCAAGGAATTGAGAATGCCAATCAGCAGTGTTCAAACTCTAATCAAGAAGTGGAAAATGAGGGGTTCTGTTTTAACCAAACCACGGTCAGGTAGACCAACTAAAATTTCAGCCACAACTGCCTTGAAAATTGTTTGGGATGTACAGAAAAACCCACAAATAACTTCAGGTGAAATACAGAACTCTCTGAAAACATGTGGTGTGGCCGTTTCAAGATGCACAATAAGGAGGCACTTGAAGAAAGATGGGCTGCATGGTCGAGTCGACAGAAGAAAGCCATTACTACGTAAATGCCACAAAGTATCCCGCTTACAATACACCAAACAGCACAGACAAGCCTCAAGCCTTCTGGCACAAAGTCATTTGGAGTGATGAGACCAAAATGGAGCTTTTTGGCCACAACCATAAATGCTACATTTGGAGAGGCGTCAAAGCCTATGATGAAAAGGTACACCATTCCTACTGTGAAACATGGAGGTGGATCGCTGATGTTTTGGGGATGTGTGAGCTACAAAGGCACAGGAAATTTGGGCAAAATTGATGGCAAGATGAATGCAGTATGTTATCAAAAAAATACTGGAGGAACATTTGCATTCATCAGCCAGGAAGCTGCGCATGGGACGTATTTGGACATTCCAACATGACAATTATCCAAAACGCAAGGCCAAGGCAACCTGTCATTGGCTACAGCAGAATAAAGTTAAGGTCCTGGAGCGGCCATCTCTGGGGAGATCTCAAACGTGCAGTTCATGCAAGACAGCCCAAGAATTTACAGGAACTGGAGGCTTAAGCCATGATAGAGATATACAGTGGGGACGGAAAGTATTCAGACCCCCTTAAATTTTTCACTCTGTTATATTGCAGCCATTTGCTAAAATCATTTAAAATTATTTTTTTTTCCTCATTAATGTACACACAGTAGGGCTGGGGGGAAAAAAAAAAAAAAAAATCGATTAAAATCTTGAATCGAGTTAAGAAGTCAAATCGATTGAAAATTTAAGCAAATAGATTTTTTTTTCACCGCGCCGGTCCTGAGGAGCTGCGGGCAGGAGTTTTTAGGCAAGGCCGCAGCTTCGGCCTAGTTCGCGAGGCCAAAGCCGCGGCCTCGCCTAAAAACTCCTGCCTGCAGCTCCTCAGGACCGGCGCGGTGTCCCAAAAAAAAAAAACCAACACACACACACCTCGATTTGAATCATGAATCGAGTTTTATTTTTTAAGAAAAATCACAGATTTTTTTTTTTTGGAAAATCTCCCAGCCCTAACACACAGCACCCCATATTGACAGAAAAACACAGAATTGTTGACGTTTCTTGCAGATTTATTAAAAAAGAAAAAAAATGAAATATCACATGGTCCTAAGTATTCAGACCCTTTGCTCAGTATTTAGTAGAAGCACCCTTTTGATCTAATACAGCCATGAGTCTTTTTGGGAAAGATGCAACAAGTTTTTCACACCTGGATTTGGGGATCCTCTGCCATTCCTCCTTGCAGATCCTCTCCAGTTCTGTCAGGTGTGATGGTAATTGTTGGTGGACAGCCATTTTTAGGTCTCTCCAGAGATGCTCAATTGGGTTTAAGTCAGGGCTCTGGCTGGGCCATTCAAGAACAGTCACGGAGTTGTTGTGAAGCCACTCCTTCGTTATTTTAGCTGTGTGCTTAGGGTCATTGTCTTGTTGGAAGGTAAACCTTCGGCCCAGTCCCAGGTCCTGAGCACTCTGGAGAAGGTTTTTGTCCAGGATATCCCTGTACTTGGCCATGGTTTCAACTGTCCTTTTCAAAGGGCTCTGGCCAGTAGTGTATTTAGGTTTTGTGCAGCCCTAGGCCTGACTAAACTCGTGTACCCCAATTTAAATATGACCCACCCCATCCTGTTAAGGCCACACCCCTTGCCGTTTAAAACCTGCCCTGATATTTTCGAGTGGGGGGATAATTCTGAGGGCCTGGGGGGGGGGGGCAAATGGATTCCCTTAATTTGCATAGATTTCCTCTCACTTCCTGTTTGGCTATGGGGCAAGGATGGTAAAAATCTAAAATTGACAGGGGCTTTAACCCTCCCTTACTCCATCCATAACTGGAAAAAAAAAAAAAAAAAAAAGAAAGAAGTGTTGCCTGTTGTTGTTCTACCTTAAAGCGGGATTCCGGCCAGGATATTTTTTTTTTAAAGTCAGCAGCTACAAAACACTGTAGCTGCTGACTTTAAATAAGTAGACTTACCTGTCCTGGGTGCCCCCGATGTCGGCCGCCCGAGGCTGACCCGTCCCTCGGCTCTCAGCACCGCCATCCTAAGTAAGGGAAACAGGCAGTGGAGCCTTGCAGCTTCACTGCCAGTTTCCTACTGCGCACGCACGCGCAGCGCTTTGTGAATGGGACGCGATGTGTTGTGGGATACACACAGTTCCCATAACACACCACGCCCCATTCCCCAGAAGACAACACGGGGAGCAGAAGACCGAAGATCACCGCGGTGTAGGAAGAGGCAGATTAGGAAGACTGCCTAGCAACAGCCATTTCACGTAAGTTAAACATTTATTTAATTTTTTTTCCTTCATTTTTTTTTTTTTTATTTAGGGTGGACCTCCACTTTAAGCACAAATTTCTGATAATTTTATGGAGAGGAGATATAACCATGCCAATGGTGCAGCAGAAAACATAGCACAGTGAGGAAGGTTTGTGGTCAAGGATGATACGACAGTCAAAATTAGAAGCGACGCCCCCCCCCACACACACACAGTTGCGGAATGCCAGTCACACACGTACCGTAGCGCAAGCCGGCGGGGACTCTTTCCATGCTGCCCCCCTGCAAAGTGCTGCCCTAGGCCTTGTCAGCCTAAGCCAGGATACAGCGTTGGCTCCAGCAATAACCACCATAGATTATTCAATCCCATGAGGATATAAAGAGAGATATACCTCATGGTGCAGTATATAAAATAACGTTTAATAAAGTTAAAAGGAGATGGAACTCCCATACTCCATATAAAAACACGCTCGTTTGTCATAACATTCAGCTGTCTCCACCAACACGATGGTCGCCGCGTCCCAGCATACACCAGCGTTACGTTGCCAACTCCTCCCTACGCGTTTTGTCAGAGTGACGTCGACACACATGGGTTGCGTCGATTTTTTATTTTTTTTTTAAAAACACTATCGGTGAGTACAAGTACCGATGCTTGTGCTCAACCACTTGCCGATACCGATTACCGTTACCTTTGCGTGGAATCTGAGCCCATACAAAATAAATGGGCTCAAATCACACTGCAAAGAATCGCAATCGGAAATTGAAAAGGAATGCGGTGAGATTCCTGTCAGAATCACATGAGGTTTCCCGCACCACTCCTGTGTGAACCCAGGCTGAAGCCTGGGTTCAGAGCGGTACAGGAAACCAGATGCGATTGGGACAGGAATCACACGCCAATCTTTGCAGTGCAATTTGAGCCCATTCATTTTGTATGGGCTCAAATTGCTCCACAAAAGGTATTGGTTTCAGGTTTCACGAGTACGCATGCAAATGCTTGGCATCGCTATCAATTCAACCCTAATATACAGAGTCACAAGACAGAGGCTTTTAATTAGGTACATTTTAATTTCATATGGAAAAAAAATGATTCCATATCAAGACTATTTTTGCAGTGAAAATGATCATGAAATAACATATATGTAAATGAACTAGTGTGGCTTTGTGAATTGACAATACTAGTTTTTTTTTTGCACCCAACTCAAATACATGGAAAAGAAAACCTCTTATAAAATAAGAGGCTGCTAATGACCTTATCTTCGAAATACTACTTTCCTAGCTGTCTCTGTCTCTAAACTTTATGAACCACTGGCCCAGAGCAAGTTTGCATCAAGATACACGACAACCTTGATCCACATACTTGTTTTAGGTCAGCGACAGTACTGAAGCTAGAGAAGTAGCATAGTCAGGCAACTAGCATTTTGAGAAGATAGTAAAAAGGTAGTCTCCATACTGTACATTACTCATAGGTAGAGATGGGCTCGGACGTGTTCGAAATCCCACATGCCCGATCCCGCCAGGAAGCCGACACTACAGTGTGCTAATCACAGGCAGCGAGACATTTCCCAGTCTGCAGCTGCACAGACCGGGAAATGTCTCACTGCCTGTGATTAGCGCTGTGTAGTGTTAGCTTCCTGGCGGGATCGGGCATGTGCCATTTCGAACACGTCCGAGCCCATCTCTACTCATAAGAGGTTTAATCAATAGGAACTGCAAACCCCACAGATGGGCTTCCCAAAGCTCTGCTCCAGCCAAGTTTTCCCCTTACACAGAATACCCTCCACCCTGCTGTAACTAATCGCTGCAGCTAGAAAAAAATACAAATTATAGAAGCCCAAAATACTTGCCTACATTTGTAGTCCTTACTGTGGAAAGGAAGACACCCTTCTTTAGGCATTTTTGCTGCTGCCTGAGTGATATGGAATTTTCCTATTGGCTATCCAGCAATGGTATGCACTTGAGCTCCACAAAATTTTACTGTGTGATAGGGCAAAAAGGACAGATCAACGTGGGTGCAGACTGCAGAGGTGGCTCACCAGCTGCATTTCAGGAAGAGGCACTGGCAAGGGACACATGATGGCAGACTTAGTTAAATGAAAAAGACAAAATTTGCCAAAGGGTGGGAGATGGCTCCGTTAAATACCAGAGCTTATACGCCTTTTAGTACAGGACACACTAGGGGCCTTCAAATGGAACCACATTTTTGCAATCTGCACTAAACAGTTTGGATAGACAAATCTCCTGCTGTGGCTATTGTATTACTGCTGAACTGGCTGACTTTCGGTAGGCGTGTGCTGGCCTTTATCCAACAAAAATAGTAATAGGTTGAATGGTGTACTATGGGAAAAAGTAACTACTTCCCTGGCTTCAAAAGTTGGTATGGTTGTTGACAACAGAGGGTTTCCTTAAATGAACTGCCTTTTTCTAACCCCCCTGCAACATTTCAATGGGATTCAAACCATGGCTTCGACTAGTCTAGTTCATAACACTCATGCCACTTCTTTTGACCTATTCCCTGGTGGATTTGCTAGTCTTTTGGGTCATCATTGTGCTAAAAGATCCAATTCTGGTTCAACTTTTGGCCAGATTGCCTCACATTGGTATCAAGCACAGTCTAAAGCAAAGTAGAATTTATAGCTGACTCAATGACAGGGAGCTGCCCAGGCCCTAAAGCAACCTTAAGTCATAACATTTTACATGCTTCACAGTTGGTATGAGGTTATTTTACTAAAATACTGTCTTTGGCTTGTACTAAAGATCTAGTGTTACATTGACCAAACAACTATCTTTGATTCATCCATCCACAGCACATGGTTCCAAGATGAGTGGTTTTTGCTTGTTCATCAGATGGGAAATTGTAGTTCTCCTCTAATGTTTTTTTGGACAGCAAAACGTTTCCCTGGTACACTTCCCATGCAGGTGAATTGGTGCAATCTCTTTTTGATAGTTGCCAATGTGTATGCATCTACAATTACAAGAGTTACCTGTCAGTCCCATGAAGAGCTTTTTGAGTTCTTGGAGACTTCTTTTAGCATATAAAAGGTCATCTCTTGAGCTGAATTTGATAAGGCGGCCAATCCTGGACAAATTAGCAGTCCTTTGAAATCAACCCCATTTGTCGATTGGCAACTGATTTGAAAACAGACTCATAGGCATCCACAACTTTCTTCCTGAGGGCCTTACGAAAGCCATTTTGATCTTGGCTGTACGATTCCATACACTTCAAATGGCAAAGAACACCAGACCCTATATATCTGAGCTTTAAATAAGACAGGTTTCACCTCCATATTCTGTAAGGTTCTAAACGCTGGCACGGAACATCTGATTTGAATTTCATATACTGTATATAAAAGTGGTTGTAAAGGGAGGGTGTAACTACTTTTTTCCCAACGTGACAAATCTACATTTTCATTAAATTCAGAATATCAGAATACACCTTATCAATTTTATGCTTCTCTTGTTTAACCACTTGCCTACAGGGCACTTATACCCCCCTCCTGCCCAAGCCATTTTTTCAGCGCCGTCACACATTGAATGACAATTGCGCGGTCGTGCTACACTGTACCAAAACAAAATTTTTTTATCATTTTCTTCACACAAAGAGAGCTTTCTTTTGGTGGCATTTGTTCACTGCTGTTTTTTTTGTAAAAAAAAATGAGGACCATAAATTTTGAAAAAAAAAAAGTTTTTTTTTACGGTCGGTAAATTTGGTAACCAAGTAATTTTTCGCCTGAACTGGTGGGCATTGATGAGGTGGCACTAATATGTTGCACTTATGGGCACTCATAGGTGGCACTGATGGGCACTAATAGGTGGCATTGATAGACAGCACTGATAGGCGACACTGACTGGCATCGCTAATGGGCACCGATTGCTGCCACTGGTGGGCACCGATTGCCGGCATTGGTGGGCACCGATTGGTGACACTATATTGCTAGTCTTAGATGTTCCCCTGCGTGGAGATGTCGCTGATCGCCTCTCCTCGCCACACACACTGTCATTGTGAGGCGAGAAGAGCCGATTACAGGCATCTCCGCGTTTACATGTGACCGGCTGTGATTGGACACAGCCGATTACATGGCTAAAAAGCTGCGGGCGCGGTTCTTTACAGAGATCGGGGTCGCGCCATGTCCTAGCAACACGGCGCGACAGCAATCGCCGCGCTGTGCCCCCCCGCCCGAGAGAGTGGCCATTCTGGGACGAGAGCTGCGCCGCTGTCATTTGACGGTGGGCAGGCGGCAACTAGTTAAGGTGATTGTAAAAGTCTTTTTTTTTTTTTCTTTTAAAAATGACAAACATGTTTATACTTACCTCCTCTGTGCAGTGGTGGTTTTCCACAGAGCAGCCCAGATCTTCCTCTTCTCGGGTCCCTCTTTGCTGCTCCTGGCCCTTCTCTCCTGTGGAGTGCCCCCTCAGCCAGCAGCTTTCTATGGGGGCACTTGAGCTGAGTCAGAGCTCTGCGTATCCATTCAGCCATGGAGCCCTGACCACACCCCCCTCTCTCCCCTGGTTGGCTGACTGACTGACAGCGGCAGGAGCCAATTGCGCCACTGCTGTGTCTCAGCCATTTAGGAGGAGTGTCCCACATGGCTTAGACTCTCGTGGACATCGCTGGAGGGAGATGGGGCTCAGGTAAGCAATTAGGGGGTGCTGGGGAGGCTGCTGTACACAGGTTTTTTTTATCGTAATGCATGAAGATAAAAAAAAAAAAAAAAAAACCTTCTCCCTTTACAACTCCTTTAAGCTGGCACTGTTTAAAATGAAGATCTAAAGTTTGACTTTTTTTTTTTTTCCCACATATTCAAAAAAAATCAACAAATTTAAAATAGAGCTGCTTACATTTTCACATCATTGTAGATTACATTTTGTTTTGGGGTTTATTCACCCTTTAATAGGTCCTTACTATAAACTCTTATGCCCCGTACACACGGTCGGACATTGATCGGACATTCCGACAACAAAATCCTAGGATTTTTTCCAACGCATGTTGGCTCAAACTTGTCTTGCATACACACAGTCACACAAAGTTGTCGGAAAATCCGATCATTCTGAACGCGGTGACGTAAAACACGTACGTTGGGACTATAAACAGGGCAGTAGCCAATAGCTTTCATCTCTTTATTTATTCTGAGCATGCGTGGCACTTTTGTGCATCGGATTTGTGTACACACGATCGGAAATTCCGACAACTGATTTTGTTGTCGGAAAATTTTATAGCCTGCTCTCAAACTTTGTGTGTCGGAAAATCCGATGGAAAATGTGTGATGGAGCCTACACACGGTCAGAATTTCCGACAACAAGGTCCTATCACACATTTCCCGTCGGAAAATCCGACCGTGTGTACGGGGCATTAGTTGTTTACAATCTCTTCCATTTCTGATGGACCTTAGTGCCCTAGTTTTAGCAGTAGACATAATCACCATGAAACCCCTGCGCAAGACCAATTTTGGGCACTTTATTGTCCATCAACCTACAGCTAGACTGAAGTGAGCGGAGTACAGGTCCACAAGACAATGGGAAGGGTCGTAGCACCCATCTGACCAATATTTAATATAAATGGACCCTTGAAGTCCCAGAGGGTCACCATGCAGGCACACTTGTCTGCGCATATGGCATTCCCATCCCTAGTTTGTGTTTTTTTGTTTTTTGTTTTTTTTATTACTTTGAGGAAAATGTGGGCCCAGTGTGTAACTAATGCAACCATTTACTGTGTGATAATTTTTATATTACCAGTACAATAACATAGAAGACCTTTGGTTTCATTTGGGTTTGAGAATGATATACCTCAATACTGCTAAAGATTTGATAAAAAAAAAAAAAAAAAAAAGGTGTACTTTGTCCTGCGTACTGAATAAACCCCCCCCCCCCCCCACCCCCACCTCTTTCTTGTGTGAATTGAAAGCTGTTAGCAGCTTTTGTACAACACAATGGTTTATCTGGAGATTTGGTGAGGGATTACCTGTTACTTACTCAACACAAAGTTAATAAAAATTTACACACATTGTGCTCTTAATTATCATTGTTTGCACATAATCCTGCAAAAACCACACAGGTCCTGTTCACCTACTTCTTTGGTTACGTACATTGCTTTTGGACTTTCAGGCAATTTGATCCTACTGTTGAACAAAAGCTTTTTCAGAAAATAGCCTATGTAGTCATGGGGCCCTAGTAGATAGAAAAATCTGTGCAGTTTTGTAAAGTGATAATTATATTGTTTTACCTATAGGTCATTTGGATTCTTACTAAAGATTGGCAAAACAAACTGCTAGTTACCAATCCGCACGTCTTGACTTTGCAGATTTTTCAAATCTACTGGGGCCCCTTGACTGCATAGGCCATTTTCTGGAAAAAGGAGAAAGGGCAATACCTTCACAACAGGATATAAAAACTTTACAAGAAGACATACAGTGGGGGGTAAAAAAAGTATTTAATCCCCTGCTGATTTTGTATGTTAGCCCACTGACAAAGAAATTATCAGTCTAAGTTTAATGGTAGGTAACAGTAAGGTTCCATGCACACTAGGAGCAGAAAAAACGTCAGTGTCTTAGCTTTAAAAACGTGGCATAAAAGACGCAAATTGAGAGCATATTGTATAAAGTTTGGGCGAGTCTATGAGGGTTTAAGAGCATTTTAATTTAAAGGAGTTTTTTGTACTACACTCCCCTCTGCAAAAATTTTACTCCCAAAATAGCATTTCACAGTCTTTTTTTGCTGGGTGCCATTTTGGACAAAAAGAGCAAAAGGATATTGTGAGCAGAGATTCCGAGCCATCAAGAGCCACGCCACTCTACTCTTCTGAATACTTAGGGTGCTCCAGTTCCTGCTATCTCCTCCCAGGATGAATGTTGTATAATTCTGTCTTTATAATCTGGGTGAGATTTATCCCAGAAGTTGGCATGTCCTTGCACAGCTGCAATCAACTGATGTTGTGTGACCTCCCTCCTGGTCATGTCTGAACGTGTGGCTCTCATAGAAAGATGGAGACGATGGGAGAGGGTCAAAAGATACTTCCTGTAAAGCCAGGAAATGTACAGTGACAACACACCTTTTTTTTTTTTTTTTTTTTTTTTTTCTTGGTAAAAAAAAGGTTGAAACTTGACGTTTAGAAGAGATAAGAAGAGTTTAGGAGAGACTAACGTTTTTACAGCTCCTAAACTTCTCCAGAAAACGCAATAGAGAAGGGTTTTTTTTCCTGCCTCTGAACGTCCCTGACAGAAAACGCCTGTGGTAGTCATAATGTGCAAAGACAGTGCTTCTAGAGGCAGGTGAAAAAAAAAAACGTTAAGCGCCTTTTTTTTTTTTTTTTTTTTTTTTTAAGGTCAGTGTGCATGGAACCTGAGAGACAGAAGAACAAAAAAATCCAGAAAAACACATTTCAAAAAAGTTATAAATTGATTTGCATTTTAACCACTTGCGACCGCCGATATACGTCTTCACTTTGAGGCGGATATCGCAGTTATGGCAGCAGCTAGCATGTTCGGCCGGCTACAAGATAAAAGTGGTCTCTGAGGCGAATTCGCCGCAAGATCACTTTCATCGGCGGCAGGAGAGAGCCCCCCTCCCGCCGCGCTCTGGTGCCCTCCGCCGCTTACCAGAGCCATCGGCAGCGGCGGAGGCGATCTGGTACTCTCACTGGCTGTGCATGAAGACGAGTAAGGGGAAGATGGCCTCCACCCGTCTCCATGACACTGCAGGGCGGAAGTGACATCAAAACGTCACTTTCGCAAATAGGTCTTAAATTTTTTTTAAATGACAATTTTTTTTTTTATTGCATTTTAGTGTAAATATGAGACCTGAGGTCTTTTTAACCCCAGATCTCATATTTAAGAGGTCCTGTCAAAACAAGGGGATGTTTACATTCCTTGTAATAGGAATAAAAGTGACACAATTTTTTTTTTTTTTTAAACAGTGTAAAAATAAAAAAGGTAAAATAAATAAGAAAAAAAAAAATTTAAACGCGCCCCGTCCCACTGAGCTCGCGTGCAGAAGTGAACTCATACGTGAGTAGCACCTGCATATGAAAATGGTGTTCAAACCACACGTGAGATATCGCCGTGATCGGTAGAGCGAGCAATAATTCTAGCTCTAGATCTCCTCTAACTCAAAACCTGCAACCTGTAGAATTCTTTAAAAAACGTCAGCTATTGAGATTTTAAGGGTAAAAGTTTGTCGCCATTCCACGAGCTGGCGCAATTTTGAAGCGTGACGTTTTGGGTATCAATTTACTCGACGTAACATTATCTTTCACAATATTAAAAAAAAAAAAAAAAATTGGGCTAACTATACTGTTGTCTTATTTTTAATTAAAAAAAAAAAGTGTATTTTTAAAAAAAAAAAAAAAAAAGTGCGCTTATAAGACCGCTGCGCAAATACGGTGTGACAAACTATTGCAACGACCGCCATTTTATTCTCTAGGGTGATTATATATATATATATTTTTTTTTTTAACTTGTAAACACCACATCTAAAAAAAGAGGCCTGGTCCTTAAGTGGTTAATGAGTGAAAAGTATTTGACCCCCTTCGCAAAACATGACTTAGTACTTGGTGGCAGAACTCTTGTTGGCAATCACAGAGGTCAGACGTTTCTTGTAATTGGCCACCAGGTTTGCACACATCTCAGGAGGGATTTTGTCCTACTCCTCTATGCAGATGCTCTCCAAGTCATTAAGGTTTCAAGGCTGAACTTAAAGTGGTTGTAAACCCTCCAATACAACTTTATATCTTAGTATTCTACATAGCACAGGCAGCTGATCGCTGCCTGTGTAAGTGTACTCACTGTTTTCGTTTCCACAGAAATCGCCATGCAATAAAAAGTGACGTCAGGTGCGATTGCACAGTAGGTATTTTCATTAACAGCACACTAGGTTTGAAGTTTCTATCTCCCCTGCATGTCGGGACATTAGGATTGACGAACTTCCTCTCTGAACGGCACAGAGCGAAGTCTCACGATGCTGCTCTGATGATCTCCTTCCTGCTTCTCCCCCTTGTGACACAATAAGACATCACACAGGGCAGTGAATCAGAGCAGCATCGAGATAGAGGCTTGGTTTCGGCGCTACGGCGCATGCGCGTGATTTCCAAAAGGGAAACACAGTAAGGGCGGAAGTGATGTCCAGAAAACATTCACGAAACAGTAGAAGTAATGGCGTGGCCAAATACCCGAAATGGAGATCTAATAAAGACGAATAATAAGGTATTTCCTGACCTCATTTTATGGCGATTTTAGGGTCTTAACATGTGTAAATAGCATTGTCATGCTGGAATCCACGATCCATTTTCAATGCCCTGGCTGAGGGAAGGAGGTTCTCCCACAAGACGACGGTATATGGTCCCGTCCATCATCCCTTTAATGGAGTGAAGTTGTTCCGTCCCCTTAGCAGAAAAACACCCCCAAAAGCATAATGTTTCCACCTCCACGTTTGACAGTGGGGGATGGTGTTCTTGCGGTCATAGGCAGCAATCCTTCTCCTCCAAACACGGCGAGTGGAGTTAATGCCAAAGAGCTCGATTTTGGTCTCATCTGACCACAACACTTCCACCCAGTTCTCCTGAGCAAACTTCAGACGGTCCTGTACATGTGCTTTCTTGAGCAGGGGGACCCTGCGGGCGCTGCAGGATGTCAGTCTTTCACAGCGTAGTGTGTTACCAATTGTTTTCTTGGTGACTATGGTCTCAGCTGCCTTGAGATCATTGACAAGATTCTCCCGTGTAGTTCTGGGCTGATTCCTCACCGTTATCATGATCAGTGAAACTCCACGAGGTGAGAACTTGCATGGAGCCCAAGACCAAGGGAGATTGACAGCCATTTTGCATTCCTTCCATTTGTGAATAATCGTACCAACTGTTGTCACCCTTTCACCAAAGCTACTTGGAGATGGTCTTATAGCCCATTCCAGACTTGTGTAGATCTACAATCTTGTCTCCGACATCCTTGGACAGCTCTTTGGTCTTGGCCATGATGGAGAGATTGGAATTTGATTGCGTCTGTGGACAGGTGTCTTTTATACAGGTAACAAATTGAGATTAGGAGCACTCCCTTTAAGAGAGTGCTCCTAATCTCAGCTCGTTACCTGTATAGAAGACACCTGGGAGCCAGAAATATTGCTGATTGATAGGGGGTCAAATACTTATTTCACTCATTAACCACTTCCATACCAAGCAAAATTGCTTCCTCTCTGGTCCTTTCCCGCGGCTTCCCCCTGCCGAAGGCTGGGACTCCACACACATCTCGCTGCAGGATTGGAGCATGTTTGGGACTACAGATGCTGGACTTTCCCTACTACATGATGAGCCTTTCCACTCTCACTGCTAGTGTTTTTAACCCCTTGGCCAGGGGCGTTGCTAGGTCTACAAAAGATCTGGGGCTAGAGCCCATAGCAGCGTAGTAAAGAAAGTCATACGCTTGGGCAGGCATACACATGTATATACGTGTGTGTGTGTGTGTGTGTGTGTATATATCCCCAGAGAGCCCCCCACATTACATCAGGGTCCCCAGAGAGCCCCCCCTTACATCAGGGTACCCAGAGGCCCCCCCCATTTACATCAGGGTTTCCAGAGGGCCCCCCCCTTACATTAGGGTCCCCAGAGAGCCCCCTTACATCAGGGTCCCAGAGAGCCCCCCCCCTTACATCAGGGTCCCCAGAGAAGCGCCCCCCCTTACATCAGTCCAGGGCCCCCCCTTACATCAGGGTACCCAGAGGGCCCCCCCTTACATCAGGGTACCCAGAGGGCCCCCCCATTTACATCAGGGTACCCAGAGGGCCCCCTTACATTAGGGTCCCCAGAGAGCCCCCCTTACATCAGGGCCTCCAGAGAGCCCCCCCTTACATCAGGGTACCCAGAGAGCCCCCCCATTTACATCAGGGTTTCCAGAGGGCCCACCTTACATTAGGGTCCCCAGAGAGCCCCCTTACATTAGGGTCCCCAGAGAGCCTCCCCCTTAAATCTGGGTCCTTAGAGAGCCTCCCCCTTAAAACAGGGTCCCCCAGAGAGCCTCTCCCTTGCATCAGGGTCCCCAGAGAGCCCCCCCCCTCTTACATCAGGGTCCCCAGAGAGCCCCCCCACTTACATAAGGGTCCCAGAGAGCCCCCCCCACTTACATCAGGGTCCCCAGAGAGCCCCCCCCACTTACATCAGGGTCCCCAGAGAGCCCCCCCCACTTACATCAGGGTCCCCAGAGAGCCCCCCCCCACTTACATAAGGGTCCCCAG